>PVHX01002755.1:0-159108 GCA_004024805.1 Geosciurus inauris | reverse complement strand
AATGGAATATTATTCAGCAATAAAAGAGAATAAAATTATGGCATTTGCAGGCAAATGGATGGAATTGGAAAGCATTATGCTAAGTGAAGTAAGCCAATCCCAAAAAACCAAATGCCAAATGGTCTCTCTGATTAGTGGATGCTGATGAATAAGGGAGGTGGGAATGGGAAACATAAGAGAAATAGAGAAACACTGGACGCGACATGGGGGAGGCGGGGGGCAGGAAAGGGGAATGAATATAGTAAAGATGGTTGATAAAAAAAATATATAAATATACATATATATACTGTTCATTGAAAGTGCATATAAAGGTGTTTATATAAAGAATTTAATCTGCTTATAATTTTGTGCAAAGTTAGAAAAATTATGATTGTAACAATTTTTTTCTATTTGCCTCAACAAATGTTTTCAGTGAACAGTGTGTACAGCTTCTGAAAATTTGTTTTTTTCTGTTATGTTTGATAACATATTAAAATGCAATTTTTGAGAAAAAAACATTAAAATAAGAATACTAAATAGGTAAGGATAATTTTGACCTTAATCTTAAAGACCTACAGCATATGAAGGCTTATGTAGCATTGTGTGATAAAGCTGAGTATGCCTATTTTTCATTTTCTCCTACCCCATCCTTGGAGAAAACCACCAGTGTGTTATGGAAAACATCTTTCTCCAAAAAAAAGTCACAAAAATTCAGGGATTTGTTTTTTTTAGAAAGTAGAGTGTCAAATCTCTTTCTCTATAAATAAGCTCCAAGATATAGGCGAGTGAAGTAACAATATCACAATGGCATATTTGCAGAACTAGGACTAGCATCCTAAAAATTTCTGAAAATTTTACTTTCTACTAAAATCATGTTGGGTCCACTGATCTTAGCCTCCTTAAACCAGAAGAAATGGCCATGTGAAAGGAAACAAGCATCTGCTATTTTCTTAAATGCTACAGGGACCTTCATATATCAAACTGATACTTGTACTACATCAGCTTATTAACTCTTCTGTAAGTATAAAAGTCTTACTTTCATTTGGGGGAAAAGCTCCATTCCCCATTGAAACCCAATGCTGATATTGCACCCTGATAGAATTGTGTAGCCTACTTCAAGCACATACTACAGCAGTTAAACCAGCATTAACTTCTGACCTGACTTTCATCCACACTCATTTGAGGACAATCTGACAAAAAGTCCCTGCCCTCTTGCTATTCCATCCTCCTTCTCCCAGCCTTCAGTGCCTGACTCCAGACATGAAGAAGTTTATGAGTAGGACAACAGCAGTAAATACCTCAGCTTCGCTCAGTTCTTCTGGGATTTGTACCTGACTCTTTGTTTGGTTAATGACTTCTGTGAGAAGCCAAGTATGACCTATAGACAGGAAGAGAAAAAGAACTCAAGGCTTGACCTGAATTTTTTTTTTTCCAAATCAGGTATTACATGGAGAAAATAAAAATTTTATGCTATATGACCTTAAAACAGTAATGTATTTGCCCCAACACTGAAGCAGAATATTTAAAAACATGAATGCCAAGGAATGTCTAGATTTGTTTCAGAAACTCTTTAAAATATTATAGATCTATCTTTCTCCCACATTATCATAAATTTGGGGCACATTTATTCTATTCCAGATTTGAGTCCATAACACTTTGTAGAGCTATATCAACAATAGTAAATACAGAAGAAGAGGCTATATATGATGACCATTTATGAAGTGCTCAGAATGTGCCAAATACTCTCTCATGTCCCTTACATGTTGTCTCATGCATTTATAATAGCTCAAGATAGAGGAAATATTGGTATCTCCATTTTACAGAAGAGGATCCTGAAGCTGGGTAGTAAGTGATAGAGTATGGTATGAACCCAAGACAGAGGGTTCCAAAACTTGTGCTTCTACTAAGAAGGGTGTATCATTAATGTAAGTGATAGATCTTAGATAGTACTGGTGGTACTTGATTCCCTACAACCAGCACAATTCTCATTTTCTGCTTTCCCTCTCCTTCCTTATTGTATTGGTCAGTTTTCCATTACTGTAACAAATACTTGAAATTGTCAACTTGGAAAGATGTTAGCTTTATTTTGGGTCACTTTGGGATGGTATAGTCCATGATCACTTAGCACCACTGCTTTGGGGTCTGTGGCAAGGCAGCACATCATTGTGGGGATTGCATGATGGAGCAAGGCTGGTTATTTTATGGCCAGGTAGTGAAGAGAGAGAAAGGAAAAGACTGGAATGCCACAGCCCCCTTTGAGGGAATCCTACCTATGACCTTATGCCTCCCAATAAGCCCTACCATTATGGTTTCCACTTTATCCCAATAGCACCAGGGGCTGAGGACCAAGCCTTCAACACAGGGGAAAATACAGGTTCAAGCTATAGCACTTTTGAAAGTAAGGCTTTTATACTTACAGAAGAGTCAGTAAGCTAACACTTTTGGGGAAAATACAGGTTCAAGCTATAGCACTTTTTGCCAAACAATCTCTGACATATTTAACCTTATATTTTCTATCTTATTTTTTTCCTGCTTGTACCCTATTACTTCCAGCAATATCAATAAGCACAGTTTAACCCTAGGTTTGGAGGCAATTAATCCCTGAGTGCAATTTTTTGCTCTTTTTAAATAACCGTATTATTAGATACTTCTTTATCCTATCCTTTATCTATGTCTTCATGTCTTCTCTCCCTTCCTCCCTTACTTTCTCCTTATCAAATTAGATCATATGTCAAACCATGAATTAAATCAGTGGTTCTCATATGGAGTAAGTTTGGCATTCCTTAGCCTTTGCAGGACAATTTGGAAATATCTGAAGCCATTTCTGGTTGTCACTAGTAAGGAGGTCAGGGAGAATGTTCTGCTGGCATTTAGTGAATGGAGACCAAGGAGGCTGCTAAACTTTCTACAATGAACAGTACAGCTCATCGAAAACAAAACAAATTACTGGTCTAAAATGTTGGTACCATAATTGTTAAACCATTACTTCATGTAGCATAAATCATAGATTCCACAAGTTGTTCATTGTCCAGTAGCGGAAGCAGCTAAATAAAAATGGTAATGGTATTCATAGTTAAACCCTGATTAATATGTATATGTTATAGTCAGGGGACATTTGTGTGGAGATATAAAGAAGATTACCAAAGGTTTTGAAGTTGATGGGCCTGGAAAACTGAGTACTAAAAGTTTAACACAACTTTCCTGTGTAGGCAGAAGGAAAAGTTCTTGTCAATGAAAAAAATGTTGGGGTAGGGGGAGAAGCACATCCTGCTTTGGGAAACATTCACTAATTTCCATTGCCAAAGAAAAGATTATAAAGCCTTTAGGTTCTGCCTTTGAACTTTTTCTTTTGTTTTATAGACAGTGGAGAATCATTTTAGTGATTAGTAAAATGGCAGAATAAGATAAAATCTGTCCACCATGTAATCTGTCCATGGTTCATGGAAGAGGAGACATAAGGTATCACTAGAAAGAAAGCTGTGGCTAGAGTCCAGGAAGACAATACTGGGTATGTGCAGCATGACAGGAAATTTGAAAGGAGAAAGGGAGTGAAAATGAGAGAGATTTGACAGACAGAGTCAAGGACATCTAGTGACTAGACTGTAGTAAAAGGAAATAATTGAGGAAGTTTCTAGGTTTTGGCTTGTGTAATTGTGCAGAAACCATGAAATGTGATACAAAGAAAGGCTCTGGGCCTGTTGGGATAGTGAGTATCTTTCTGGAAGTGCCCACCAGCGTATCTATGTCCATGTTACAAAATCTGTTACATTCTGCTTTTTCTTCCACTAGCCAGATTACAGAGCCAGATTCTTCCACTGTGGGCAGATTACATATGATTCTGCCACTTCACTACCCTAATCCTTGTAATGACTCTCCACTATCTGCAAAAAGAAAGGGCAAAGTCCAAATGCAGAAGCTAAAGTCTTTGTAATCTGTTCTCCAGAAATGAAAATTATCCCAAAGAGGATAACTGAGTTTTTTAAATGAGTGTGTTGAATTTGTAGATACTTGTCAACTATAGAAATTGAAACATTTGGGAAGCTGTTGGATCTGGAGCTCAAGGGAGAGGCCTCATTTGCATAAGCAACTGGAGAATAGGGAAAGCGGAAGAGGTTTTTTTGGGGGAAGTCATCAATCCACTATACAATAATCAGGGAAGAAGGCACAAGCAACCCAGACCTAGGCATTATTTATAGCAATAGGTGTCCATTCTTCTGAACAAGTCCAAGTAACAGGGCCTTTCAGAAGGCAAAAAAATACTTTAGCCAACCTAAGGGATAGAATTAAGGCTCTTATTATGGATGAAGATTCAAGCAGCAGGAGACAGACCTATAACTCAAGCCAAGACTAGCCGATTGGTTTGATCTAGGACTCTGGACTCAGCATGAACTTGAATAGGTGGACCACAAGTGAAAATGGAAGTGCAAGCTGAGCTAATGTTACCATATACACACATAGTGGGTCACTAGAACTACTGGTCTGTAGGTTAGGGAGTATTCCTTGCTCTGCTAATAACTGGTTTAGATACTATGTAAAGCTATGTGTCCAAGAAGACTGCTTTAGGGCAAGCAGCTAAGTGGGTCTAGCAAGAAGTTAGTACATTTCATTCAACAAAAACAAATGGAAGCTGAGATTAAGCCTGTACTAGAAATTCCCTTTTCAGAAAGTGCCCAAATTAGGTAACATACTTGTATTCAGACCTTAGAATTCAGTGATATTGGTATGGCCACATCTTTTGATCTAGCTTGTAAAGCTACCAAACTCCTAAATGAAACAGAAGATTCATCTTGAATTAAACTATCACTGACAACTCTGGAAGCATTCAATCACTTCTTTCTTTCTCTTCCTCTCCCTCCTCCTTCCCTTCCCTCTCTTCTCCTCCTCTTCCTCTTCTTCTTTTTTGGTATAAAGTCAATTTTCATTGCCTGATTATAAAATCTGTCATCCTGAATTGCAATTATTATTTACATGACATGTATTTATCTTGATATCCCTGGTGTCTTAAATATAGTTAGAATTCAATAAGTTTTAGTTAGTTAAGAATAAAAATAATGATGACTCCTTGTTTTAGTTAGCTTTTTCACTGATGTGACTGAAAGACTTGACAAGAACAATTTTAAGGGAGGAAAAATTTATTTGGGGGCTTACAGTTGCAGAGGTTTTGATTCAGGGACAACAGGCTACATAACTCGGGGTTCAAAGTGAGGCAGAACATCATGGTGGGAGAGTGTGTTGGAGGGAAGCATCTCACATGATGATCAGCGAGCAGAGAGAGAGATCTCCACTTGCCAGATACAAATACATACCCCCAAAACCATGCCCCTAATGCCTCACCTCCCCCAGCCACATGCCAACTGCTTTCAATTACCACTCAATTAATCCAATCAGGTGATTAATCCACTGGGTTAAGGCTTTCATAACCCAATCATTTATCCTCTAAACCTTGCCTTATCTTGCACATGAGGTTTTGGGGGGCACCTCATATTCAAACCATAATACCCCTTAATCCATGTTTTGATTTGTAAATCTTTATCTTTGAGCTTTTCTTTTAACCACTGGTCTGTTGCTTTTTCATTTAACTTCCTGAATTTCAAATTGTTAGTACTATGTACACACATGAACAAACACACATTTTTGTTTGTTTAATGGTAAAACACATTCCTGCTCTATGAGGTTGTTGAGTTCTAATCTTTATAAGCTCTCTCATAACCATCATCTTAATCTTACTTGATTAGTTACATTTTGGGGGTGGAAAAAATATTTAAACTTTCAGTACCAAAGTGGAGAAAAAAATCTGATCAGATTTCCAAAATAATGTAAGGTTTTAAAAAATACTACAGCAGTGGTGCCAGTTTCAGCCTAAGCTACCCTCACCACTGGAACCCAGATATGTTTCAGTTTCACTATTAAGCCAGTGGTTCCAGTAGTCCTCTGGTATCAAATTGAATGAGTTCAACAGGAAAAAGACCTACATGAAAGAGAATGGGTGAGAAAAGTCCAGAGGACTTTCTGAGATCTGTTAGGTTCCATGAACCAGCATATAATAGTTCATATTTGAGCCATGTTGAAAAGAAGGGTGGCTATAAAACAATGAAGGTGTTTGCACAATACTGTGGTCTTCTGGGAGGTTCTAGAGCACGATGGACCTGCAGTGATGCTATGATGTCAAAATGTTCAAGAGGAGCCTTCTAGCTACGTTTTCACCAAATTCAGCAAAGCATTGGTGTACTGAAATCTCTGCTTTGGCATTGAGACAGCTGTAGATTTTGTGACAGGGACATAGGTACTCCATGGTGGATGCTTCTACATGGGCAAAAATGCAACTTTCCAAACTGTCTTATCAGGTAGCAGACACTGAAGATGGTACCAGAGCAGAACATTGTTAATGCCATGTGGGAAGGGATTGTTTTCAAACACCAAGTCATTCCAAGAAACAGCTCAATTGGATTTTAAAGGGTTTCAGAGATTTTGTGGAACAAAGTGGCAATTAGCATTTATGCAACTTTTACTATTGTTTCTGTACTGTCTGTTATCACAAGTTTGCAAAGCCTATGGAAACACACAGCATTATTTGAGGCAAAGGCATATAATTTTAAGTTGTCAATCAGATGAATAAGTGATGATACTTTCTGCCTCATCTATAGGTTTTTCTATTCACTTGTTTTCTTTTTCTAAAACAACTGTTTTTCTTTACCTGGATGTCTTAAAATTGGTATTTGCAAATATTTACCCACTTATTACATTATTTTTCAAAATACATGGAATATGATGGGTATGCTGTAAGATCAGGTAAACATGGGCTTGAATCCTCTTCTTACTGCTTACTAACTAGATGACTATTGCCAAGTCTGAAATCTATCTGTGCTTCAATTTTCTCATAAGTAAAATAGGAATAACATAACAATACCCACACTCACACATTGTGTTAATTTGTCACAAAGTAACATAAAATAATTATTTCAATGTTTGAACATAGGTCATTCATGTTAGCTTTAATAATAATGATCAATATTATCATCTGTTATGTGCACAACTAAACAGGACAAAAGATCTCACAGTCATTGTCAAGGAGCTCTAATATTTTTCTTTCTTTCTTTCTTTCTTTCTTTCTTTCTTTCTTTCTTTCTTTCTTTCTTTCGTTCTCTTTCTTTCTTTCTTTCCTTTCTTCTTTTCTTTCTTCTTCTTCTTCTTTTTTTTTGTATGAGAAGAAAGTTAAGTCATTTTTTTTTAATCCAGAGAAGTCATGTTGTCATGGACAGATGGGCTCTCTGTCTACTATTCCTGCCCTCACATCCATCCTCACTTCCATGCTTTTGTGTGTGAAGAGGTGCTAGTTTCCTTTGATAATTCTTTTGTTTAGTGAAATAGTGAATGTAACACATTGTTCTGTCTATTTCCCATGGTTTTATTTCTTCTCATTAATGTTCTCTCCTTGCTTCGGTTTTCATGAGGGCAAATGGTGATGGAGATGAGAAAAAAAGCCTGGAAAGAGTGAATGGCCTGTTTTCTACAGTGAAAACCACTATCTCTTTGCCATGGACGACATTTTCCCCTACATCACATTTTCTGGAGTTGAGATGTTCCCACCTGGGACATAGTAAGGGCCAGATATACTTTGGAACTTAGATAAAAAAAAGTATGAATTATTAATTTTGACCATAAAGGAATTGGTCAAAGAAGTAATTGAAAGGGAAAAGGAAAGAAACAGAAGGCTTCACACCCAGTAGGATACAGATGATAAAGTGTTGGTGAAGATACAGTGACATACATTACAACTCTTCTCATATATTGTTGGTGAGGATATAAAATGGTACATCCCCACTGGAAAAGACTCAGAAAGTTCCTCCAAAGTTTAAGCATGCAGTGACCATATGACTCAGTGATACATACTGCTAAATACATACCCAAGATAAATGAAAATTTGTATGCACACAAGAATGTATATATAAATACATGAATGCTCACAGCAGCATTATTCATAGTGGACAAAATCTTGTAATAGCTCAGATGTCCATTAACATATGAATGGATAAATAAAATGTAGTATATACACATAATGGAATGCTATTTAATGACAGAAAAAATGACATACTCATACATACTACCATACAGATGGGCATTGAAAGCAGGTGAAAGGTGCACATTGCTAAGGACTACAGAATGTATGACCCCATTTAAATGAAATGTCCAGAATAGACAAATCAATAGAGATAGAAAGTGCATCAGTGATTGTATAGGACTGGGGTGGGACTGGGTTGGGGGAAAATGGAGAATAACTGCTAATGGGTATGGGAGTTCACTTTGGTGCAATGAAATGCTCTAAAAGTCACTGTGGTAATGGTTGCACAACTCTGAATATACTAACAGCAATTGAATTGTATGCCTTAAATGGGTGAATAGTGCAGGATGTGAGTCATACCTTAGTACAGTTGAGATGTAATAAATACATAGGTAATAACCTTTAACTTGTACCTCACTGCAACACAAAATGAGCTTTTAAAAATAACCACTGCAACACACAATGGACTTTAAAAAGATACTATAACTTCACCCCTGGAAGAATGGGGACTTTATGTTACAATGCAAACATGGAAGATTTCTTCAAGAATGAAAAAGAAATTAGAATAAAAAGAAACTGGAATTTTGAGCTACATTTTAAAGAAATGGTTTTTACTTTGGTTTGTTCAAGGTAGTGTTTCATCAAACAGGCTATGATCATAGTCTGCTAAAATATTTTCATTTCTATCACAACACTCTATTAGAAGACAGTGCCCTGTGAAATTGTCAAGTCCAAGAAAAGCAGACCTAGAGTGGACTGAAGGGAAAACACTGGGTCTTTTTCTCAGATTAGTCAAAGGCCTTTAGATCCTGAAGAGGTGAGAGTCATCCAGGAAAATGAAGGATAACACTTGTACAAATGTTGCATATGCACTTAAAGGGAGGCTTTTCCTCTTAAAGAATCTAACTTCCTGTGTTAGCTAATACACCTTCCTGACTTCCCGGAGCGGGATTTGGCATTGTCATTTCTTTCTAGAATGTAGAGGGAAGTAAACCAGTCATCCACTGAAGCTCCTGCAGAGTCAACAGTAGAAGACCTTCCAGCAGCAAGTTCTGGCTCCATGCACGTGGATGAGAGAGTGCAGCTCTAGTCTGGGCTCACCCAGGAAAACAAAGCACGAGACACATGATGTGTTGGCAGACCTATAATCACTTTCTAATCAGATGATTCTGATTATTTGTACAAAGATAGCATAGAAACTGAAGAAATCAAATGAGAAGAAAGAAAGAAATAGAAAAACTGAGCACTGACATTATATTCTTCTCATATTTCTCTCTTAAAATACAGCCTAGTAGAAACCATGCCCAGTTTAACATATATTATCCTACTCTATACTCACAAATCCATGTGCTATATGTTACATTAATTTTACAGACATGGAAATTCACATGAAAATGGGTAAAAGATTCCCCAGGAGCACACACATAAGGTGGCAGAATCACTGGATTTGACTCTATACCATCCAGTTCAAGATTTGTTCTTTTCTCCATGTATGGGTGAGTTTGTCAGGATGAACCCAACTACTACATGTCACCATCAAGCTCTAATAAAAATTTTTTTAAAAAGGTTATCTCTTTTCTATTCTGTAGCTTCTGTTTCAAATAATTCCATGAACTATCAAAAAATGTTTCTTTATTTTCTCCAAATATTTTCAATATTTTCTTGAGATTCATTACTCCAATGTGTAATAATACTGTTCTTTCCTGAATTCTTAAGCTTTCATCATATTTATTTAAAGAGCTTATTTATTTTTGTTTTTCTAATGAGAAGTTACATACCTTGGGCAGAAACTGTGCCCCCAAAAATGCCTCGCTCTGTCAAAATGCCATGTGCATGTGCTGATTGATAATAAGTGTTCAACAAACATTTGTTGAATTGAGGATTCTTTCAGACATTTCTCTGTTTTATTTCCTATTGTCCATTTCATTTTGAACTGTTTTCATGTGTCTGGCATTATGCTTAGCACAATTCATATGTTATCTCATTTAGATACAATTATTGTCTGCCTTTTCCTCTTCAGGAAACTGAGAAACAAAGACATTGAGTTTATTTTCCCAAGGTCACAGCGTGTGCTCCTTCATCAGCCTGAACTCAGACCATTACAGTATTTTGCCTCAAGACCACCCATCAAAGTGGTAACGGGACCTGAAGTTGAACCCAAGAGCTCTGGCTCCTTGGCTGCCCGCCTCGTCATTAGCCTTCCACCAGGGGAAATCAACTAGTCAATAAGCTGTGCATTCTCTTCCAGCCATTTCCCTCCACCTAGGCTAACATGGCATTCCCCAGAGTCACTTTCTACGCTGGCACACAAAGTCCAAGTTAAAAATCTGAAGCATCAAACTCCAACATTAGCATGGTAAATACTCCATCTAATCACCCTACTAAATCATCAGATCAAGTATTGGGAACATTCATTCTCTTTCTCTCCATTCCTCTCTGCATCCCTTGAGGCTTTTATTTGAGCTTTTCCCTCCCAGCTAAAACCAGATATGTAAGGATGGCATTATATTTCTTCACAGCTAATAGCCAGACTATGAAATCATCCAGCAAGCAACTCCCAAGCCATGTGAATCAGTCGTAACAAATTTCCTTCATTTTTATAACTCTGGAGATGGAAGAAGGGCCAGGAGGTGGATGAAGGAAAGGGTTATTGCCAGGTATTGTTAACTTTATCCCTGGGTAATTGAAATGAGAGCAGCCTAGGTCAGATTAGAAGCAAGATTCACTTGGAAAAACTGGGACATAGCAGGGCCTGGTCTACCCATATTGGATTGATTATGATGCAGGAAGTGAAATCTGACATGGCTGACACTTCACACCCTCACCACATCCTGTCTCCTAGACGATGAGAATAAAGATATTGTATTTTCAGTGGCATTGACATTTTTATACTTCTTAATGAAAGGGGGAACAACTTTTGGGGACTGTCTGAAAGGATAAGGAAGTGGGGAACACCTTCACAGCCTTTGAGAAGATAGGAGATTTGAGTAGGAAGTTGTATAAGGAAGGAAACCTCAAATCCTATATTTTAGCTGATTAAACTAATTTGGCTCAGCCTGGGCAAAGAACAGTTAGAATGAGTGGGAAAAATAATGATTCAAAACTGAAAAAAAAAAAAGCCAATATTGATTTCTTTATTACCTGACATAATGGCGATATTTTAGTGTTTCATTCCCAAAGTCTTCAACAATTTCCACATATGAATGTATTTTAAAAATTGCAGTGACTCTAAAGCTACTTGAGGATATGTGGAATTGAAGCACATTTGTGATTGTCTAGATTAATAGCATATCTTGATCAATAGATGACAAGTTATATAATTCAGCCTAAAGATTTGAACCAATTCCTAGAAATTTTCCCTTGATGGCTCCAGTCCGACCTCAATACTTTTCTAAACAATGGAAAACAAGCAAGAGACTATTTGTTGCCATCTTCAGGGAAGGGATGGCTCTATTTCCCTCAATAGCATGTTTCTCTGAATAAATAGCTAGAAATTATTATTTTTGTCATTCTGAAACTAAATCTTTCTTACTGTAATTTATGTCCATTTTCTCATATTGGATGAAAGTGGAAAATAAACAGCCCACTTTCCTTGTGATAAAATGTATAGTTGGCTTCTGTAGATGGTATCCTTTCAACCATCTCCAGAGGGGTAGATGGATAGGCTGTTCTACAAAAAATGGAACCACTGCTCCTACCCCCAATGGTGGAGCTGGGTAAGTCAATGGAGCAGCAACAACAGGAAGATCATCAACCATGACAGTAATGGTAATAGTAGCTATAATAATATCATTCAAGGTCCTTAAAATTTCTTATTAGAATCCTCAAATGCCTGCTTTTATAACTTTTTAAAAAAACATGGATTTAATTCTTCTCTTTTCCAAAATAGTCCATTTTTATTTTGGTTGTTTCCAGTGATCTTTTCCATATCCACATGATTTCCAAGAATGTGATTCTCATTTTCTCCCACCCCAGAAAATAAAATCAGTATCTGGAAGAGATAGCTGCATGCCCTGGTCCCTTCATTATTCTTCACAATCACTAAGAAATGGGAATGACCTCAATGCCTGTCCTGGATGAGTGGATAAATAAATACAACAATTACAGCTGGGTGTGGCTCCGTTGTAGAGCACTTGCCTAGTGTGCCTGAAACATGGGGTTCAATCCCTAATGATATAAACAACAAAACAATAATCAAAAAAAACCAATAAGAAAAAAGAAATATACGACAATTCATTTTTTTCTTCTTTCCACTTTTAAAGAGTAACATTCCATAACTGTTTTTGCAGCTGTTTTCCTTCATCACATTCTTTACCATCACTGTCTCCATAGCTCTCTCACAATAAAAGATACAAAATAAAAACAAATAAACAAAGAGAAAACAAAATTTAAAAATAAGCAAAAGCAAAGTCTTTTATATGAATCAAATGTATGGCTCAAAGTCTTTTATTATGGTGTATTCAGACATTCAGAACGCATATGGTGGGATCTGTTATTCCTTACATGTAGTTCTTGCGGGAATACATTTTTCTTTCTTTCTTTTTGGCCTTGGTTACTCCTACAGTTCACACACACATACACACACACACACACACACACACACTCCCCTGTGTGCCATGTGGATGTACCTGTGGAAACTATCTTCTAAGTCTATCTTACTATTGTATAGAAACAAGGCATTAGCCCACTTCTTGGTGGAAAATATTTGGATGCATTAAGAAAACTAACATCCAGGAACAGTTGATCGACCTTACCTTGATTTCTCTTGATTCAATTCTTCTGTTGTTGACAGGTCAAGGATCTTAGAGATAAAAAAAAAAAAAAAACAAAAAAAACAATAATGATTTAGATCAAAAAGAACATCCACTAACTGTGGATTTTGGGCAAGATAACTAGTCCTCCCTGGGCATTGGTCTGTTCATGTGAGGAAACAGTACAGTATTTTCTGTACTGTTCTTTCTCATGGTAATATAAAGAATCATAGGATCGTAGATTTAAATATTTCATAAACTTAGAGGTTCTACATGTTAACTTAAATAAGCAGGAAGTCATTAGTCTGAGGCTGTCTCCATACTTCAATTCCTGCATGACAAACTACAACCTAACTAGCACATAAACCTAAATAGGTGCATAATAAACAGCTAAGTTTCAGCAAATTGCAAGCAGCCTGCTCATTACACCTTGACCAAATAAGGCAGATACTGTGGATGCTGTATAAGCTGTAGCCAGTCATAAGATTTCTCTCATTTCTACGTTCAGCCAGTAAAATCTCCCTGCTCCTGCTGCTTGGAGGATCTCTCCAAATTTCTGGTTCTCAGTGTAGCCTGACTCATGAACCATTCTTTGCCCAAATAAACTCTGCTAAATAAAATTTAAAATTTTTCTTTCAATAAGATGAGATATTGATAATGATTTTTTTAACTCCAAATTTTAATTTACAGTGGCAGCATATCACAATGGTAAGATATACAGACTCAGGAGGCAAAAATGCCTGGGTTTGTATCCAGGTTTTGCTACTTAATAGTGGTGTTATCTTTCACAAGCTATGTCTCAGTTTCCTCATAATAACACTTACCTTCTGGGGTTACTGTGATTCTATTACAGTTAATGTATGCAAAATACTTAGAAAAATAATAGATACCTCATACATGAAGTCATTTGCTATTTTATTGTTGTTGTTTTAATATTTTTATTTTCACAATTATGTTTTAAATTTTCCTCTCTAATGCATGAACTGAGGATTTTTGTTGGTCTATTTTCACTATTTACATCTTCAGAACAGTTGGAATTTCTTTCAATTCTCACCTTTGTGGTTTACATTTTATTTTCTTGATTTATGCTTTGGCTCCTGGAATATTTTCCTTATTTGAATTCTTAGTGTCTTTATTCCATCACTGCTAATGTGGTATTATCTTTGGAAGACCTGATCGTGGTCAGCTTGCACCACACTTCCTTCTTCGGTGTCTTCTTCTTCAGAATCTGACAGATACATTCTAACAGAACATGTCAGTAACAACATAAAAATGGCTCTGTGCAGTTCTACTTATCAGTTCAGTTAACCTGTTATTCACATATACATATACATATGTATTTGCTTAATTTTCACTCAATATTCTACTGGTTTTGCATCCTCATTTTAGCAGGCTCTATCTGCACCATATTTTTGCACTGTCATAGAAAAGAATTGTTTGATCAACCAGATCTTTATGAATAAGTAAGCTGTAACTTCTTATGGTTGCTTGTTGAGATAGTATCTATTTTCTCAGAAGTTCAGGGGAAAAAAACACCTTCTCTCTTTGCTCTATGTTCCCTGGGTAGTTTTTATGGTTTTAATCATTTCTGTCCTTTTTTGCCAGGCTTCATTGGCAGTTTTATACCCCAGCTTTGTGTGTGTGTGTGTGTGTGTGTGTGTGTGTGTGTGTGTGTGTGGCACTGGAAATGAAAATGAAACTGCTTAACCTGAACAGCTTCCACTCCAGGAATTCCACCTGTGACTTACTTTTAAAACAGCCACAATTGTTGCTCTGTGATTTTATTCTTCCTTCTTTGATTAACAATTACATCTGTTCAGTCATTCCTTACCTTGATGTCCCCTTTCTCTTAAAGGAGATCAGAACAAATGCCCTGTGTCACTTCTATTCGATGCTGCTTGTCAGGGATGTGCGCCTCTCAAGCCCATCACTGACTCCCTGACCCTCCTTGCTCACTCTTGGAGGGCTGGTATTGGAGCTCTGATTCTTGCTTAAACTCTTCATCACTCAACGCTTTGATCCTGCCTTTGAAATTTTCTTCCTTTTGGTCTTTGATTTTTGCTATTTCTGCTCAAATTCCTTCACCTTTCCCCTGTCTTTAAGAACTCAAATAAATGATTCCACAGCTGAAAATATCCATTTACTTCTCTGAAGATGGTGGCTTTATACTTGAAATCCTCCCCCTCTCTCTCCCTCTCTCTCGCTTCCTCTCTCTCTTTCTAAGTTTCATTATTCTCTGAGCATTTTGGAAGTGAAACAGGGCAGTTCTTATTTTTCTTATCATAGTTTAAATCTGTTCTTGTTCTAAAAGGAATATGTTAACCCTCCGTGTACCCCTGTCAAATTTGATCCCAAAAAATTCAATTTAGCCTTTCCAAAGCATGATTAAAATAGGTACTATTATTCATTTAACACTCTTCAAACTCCACCACCCTGGCTATAAATCCAGTGCAGAGTATGTCTCCACTCTCCTTGGTCAGGGAATGTCAATGCGAGGTCTCTTTCACTTGTCACTTGTTCTCACAAGGTGTGTTAGAATTCTACTGTCAACACCACTCTTCCTGTCCTGTGAAGGAATCATAACATACAGAGCAATAATATTATCAAAATTATTTCAGTACAAATAATATTTAATGAGAATTTGCTTTGTGTTACACACTGTGCTAGGTATTTTCTCACATAAACTCTTTTTATAGACATTGAATAACTTATAAAGCAGATAAAGAAAAAGCAGAACCACTTTTTACTTTTTGAATATTAATTTTTATATATACAAACTAATGATTGAAAAGAATAATGACCTACTCAACATAATTCAATTGTGTCTCCTGGTTTCCACTGTACCACACAAAACATTGTTTTAACCATTTTTGTCATCAAGAAAAACATGAAATGATATTATACTTGGAGGACCCAAAAAATTCCACCAGAAAACCTCTAGAATTAATAAATGAATTCAGCAAAATTGCAGGATATAAAATCAACACCCATAAATCAAATGCATTTCTATACATCAGCAATAAATCCTCTGAAAGAGAAATCAAGAGAACTACTCCATTCACAATAGCCACAAAAAAATAAAATACTTGGGAATCAATCTAACAAGAGTGGTGAAACACCTTTACAATAAAAATTATAGGACAATAAAGAAAGAAATTGAAGAAGATCTTAGAAGATGGAAGGATCTCCCATGATCTTGGGTAGGTAGAATCAATATTATTAAATGGCCATACTACCCAAAGAGTAGTATGACTCTATACAGAGTTAATGCAATCCCAATCAAAATCCCAAAGTCATTTCTTATTGAAATAGAAAACGCAATAATGAAATTTATTTGAAGAAATAAGAGACTCAGAATAGCCAAAGCAATCCTCAGTAAGAAGACTGAAGCAGGAGGCATCACAATACCAGACCTTAAACTATACTACAAAGCTATAGTAACAAAAATGACATGATACTGGCACCAAAATAGACATGTAGACCAATGTACAGAATAGAAGACACAGAGATTAGCCCACATAAATACAGGTATCTCATACTAGACAAAGGTGCCAAAATCATACATTGGAGAAGAGATAGTCTCTTCAACAAATGGTGCTGGGAAACTGGAAATCCATATGCAGCAAAATGAAACTAAACCCTTATCTCTCACCATGCACAAAACTCAACTCAAAGTGGACTAAGGATGTAGGAATTAGACCAGAGACCTTGCATCTTATTGAGGAGAAAGTAGGCCCAAATCTTTATCACATCGGATTAGGCTCCAATTTCCTTAATGAGACTCCTAAAGCACAAGAAATAAAAGTAAGAATCAATAAATAGGATGGATTTAACTAAAAAGCTTCTTCTCAGCAAAAGAAACAAACAGTGAGGTTCCACACAATGTTCTCCAGTTCCATCCATGTACTAATAGTTGAACATTTTACCATATTTATTTCAGAGTTGTTATTATTGCTATTATTAGTTATTAGTATTTTGCACAAGTTAAATATTATTATAGGTGCAGTTGAAGACCACTATGGATTCCAATTCAATCCTAGTATACTGAATTTGGTGAATTATTGTTCTCAGTTAATATATAGTATTGTGCTGGAGAATGTGGTGTTTATTGATTGATTTTGTTTGTGTTTGTGCTTGTGTTGTTACTGAGAACATGTTCCTTTATATAGTGCATTATTTAATTTGTCCTTGCTATATTAATTGATGGCTGGGGCCAGGGGAACTAGTGTAGATAAAGCACACGTCTACTCAATACAGAACCAGACAGAAAAGCTAGTTTTGAAGTTCCAGAGAGAGCAGGGTAGTTTGCATTTCACAATTGCTGCTCAAGTCATTCTTTATTTAACTTGGATGTTTGATCGTTTTTGAATAATAGAATAAATCTGGTCATTTGTTTATGTTTGGTCTGAGGAGCTCTTGCTAATTTATGGAACCTACTTTCATGAATCAAATGTCTTTGTAAATTTGGCTTTTGTTTTTCTGACTCATGAGGAAACTATCAAGTAGAATTAATGGAGAAGCTGATACTCTATTTGCAGTTATGGAATTGGATTTGGGGAAAAATAGAGCACATCATGTATTATTGGATGCCTATGGTAAGCACTAATTGAGATTATACCTAAAAGTAGTAGCAACTAAATAATAGATGAATATGTTTCTTAAAGTCACAGACCTGAATTATTCTTGTATTTAAGAAGTCTGTTGGAGAGTTCAACCCAGTTGAGAATTTCAATACTGAGAATTTCAATTAAAAAAAAGAAAAGTTCACAAAAACAGCATTATAACAAAAAGCCAAAAATTAGTATCTTTTAAAATAATAAAGCTAATTTTTAAGTGCTTACTTGGATCAGGCAGAACAGAAACTGCTTTAAATATATATACTTGTTTAATACCCATAATTATCTGACTAACTATTTTTAGTCTTATGTTTTAAATAAGGAATCTTGGACTTAGAGAGTTTAAGCAATGTGTTTAAAGTTACTCACTTATTAAGTAAAATGACAAAATCAGTCTAAATCTGAAGATGTTCCCTTAACCACAATACTAGAGGTTGAACTTTCTCCCTGTACAGCCTGTCAAATGCTAGTATTTGATATATTGCATTCATAACGCAAAATAGGGAAAAATTAAATGAGCAAATGAAAACTTTGTGAAGTCCTCTATGTGTTTCTACAGCAAATACTGCATATTAGCCATCACATCCAGATTATATTGGAGTATGTTGAACTGTCAACCACTTGACCTTCTGTCTGTGTCATTATTGCATCACTGTTGAATTTTGTAGGGCACTCTGCTGGTCGGCTTTTTGTGGCTGTGACCAAATTACTTGACAAGAACAACTTAGAGGAGGAAAAGTTTCATTCGGGTGCACTGCCTCTGAGGTCTCATTCCGTGCTTGGCCAACTCATTGTTCTGGACCCAAGACAAGGCAGACATCATGGCAGAAATACATGGCAGAAGAAAGCTGTTCAGCATGCAGCCAGGAAGCAGAATCAGGGTGGGAGGCAGGGAAAAGATGAACATTCCAAGACACGCCTTCACCGCCCACTGCTTGTTCACAGTAGGCCACACCCTGCCCACTTACAGCCGTACCCCACCTACTTAGAGTTACCGCTCAGTAATCCATTCAAATTATTAATCCATCAGGTGGATTAATCCACTGCTGAGCCTACAGCTTTCACAAGTCAATCATTTTCTAAATGCCCTAATCCTGAACTTTGCTGCGTTAAGGATTATGCTTTCAACACATGAACTCTCCAGTGCTGGGCTGGAGGGAGGGTGCCCAGAGGGAGTCTGGGGAGCAGGAATTAGCATCAAGTGCTAGTTCAGGAAGCTTGGAAAAAACATTTTCCCCCTCTAGTTGAACAGTTTCTAAGATCCATAGAAATACAAAAGCTTCATTTTTTAATAATACACAAAATACTTCTTTCTGAAGGAGTCCTATTAATTTTTTTCCAAATGAAAGATAATAGTGATCACAAAATTAATACTATTTCCAGAATGTCATTATGCTCTTATACTGAAGATGGCATATGAAGGTAGATTCCCTGTTAGCATAGTGACTGTAACATAGTAAGTCATCAATAATTATCATTTAATTTTATTCTTATCTCTAGTAAAAGAACTCATAACACAGGACAATACAAGAATGAGATATATGGAACAAAAGATACACAATGACAATCTTCAATAGGCTTTTACTGTAGCTATTACGACACAGAAAATACACAGGAAAAATGTGAGCTAGGCTTTGATTTTGTGGTATTTTTTTCTAAGACTAAAAGATTTGTTCAATGTTTGTAACATGTAATTTCTAATAGAAATTATATTAACCAGACTCTTATTTATTTCTATTCTAAGAAATAACCATGCATTAAATGAAGGAAGCGTCTCTGCTTCCATAGAAACTTACATCACATGAAAATATCACCTCAGGCTCAGATGCTGCTAACTGTAATTTTTATAGTACCTAGAATTTTACACAAATTATTTTAGCTATGAATAGCTGCAGAAAGAGGTTAAATAAGTTACCCAAGGACGTGGAACAAACAGTCCACATTTTCCATCTCCTAATCAGGGTGTTTCCAGAACTCAGCCTCACATCTGTGGATGTGAAGCACATTCCTACCACTAGTTACCAGAATGCATTGAGAGAGATCCACTTCAAAATAATAAATCATTATTCTTGGATAACAGCAAACAATAGATTTCTACCAAATTAATAAATCTGTACATTTGTCTCTTATAATTATTTGATGAGGTTTTTGCATGCGTGGTTGGTCATGAGACTGTGCAGCTCAACTCCACTCTATGTAGAGCGTAATGCAGAGACCACACCATCTGGACCTCCCCTTGTGCTGCTACTGCTGTCCTCACCCAAGAACTGAGTGCACCCGGGTGGTAGGGCGTATTCATTTATATGGGAGGTGGGATTCTTCATAGGGTCTGATAGCTCTCCTGACCTTTTCCTGCTCTTTCCATCAATAAAAGTGTCCTCTATCTAATTCCAAATTGGAATCTGCCTCGTGATTAACTTGAACTGATGAAATTTGTACCATCGCCCGTCCTCCTCACATTCTCCTCTTGATTTAATCTGTAGGTTCATTACACTCAAGTCTAAATGAAGTTTCCCCTTTATGTGTGGGATCTCTAAAATGTAAATGCAGATCCATATAGCAAGATCCGAGAGTAAAATAGGAATAAAATATAAATGCAGGTTTCCCCAAGCTTGTTTATCTATTTTGGAGAATATTATGCTATTCAAAAAGCCAGAGAAATCAGTAGTCAAATCAGTATTAAAAAACTGCCTAGTGCTGGGTCTTGTGGTGTATACTTGTAATCCCAATGGCTCGGGAGGCTGAGGCAAGAGGATTGCAAGGTCAAATTGAGCCTCAGCAAAAGCGAGGCACTAAGCAACTCAGTAAGACCTTGTCTCTGAATAAAATACAAAAAAAAAAAAAAAAAATAGGGCTGAAGATGTGGCTCGGTAGTCAAGTGTCCCTGAGTTCAATTTCCAGTATCACAGGAGAAAAAAAACAAGCGAAAAACCTGCATAGTGATTCTCTTCTGTGGGTTGCACTTTAAAACCTTGGACATCTATCATTGGACAAAACAGAAATAAAAAATGTTCAATTTTATTTGTTTAACTTTAAAAAATCTATGTACAACATGCTTATTATTTGTTTCTGTAAAGGCATATCCTTTTTCCAGCTGTATCTGCAAAAATTCTGTATTCCTATAACTTTTATTCTTGGGAGTTTTATTTATACTCAGCTACAAAATGTCTCACCCATAATGTGCTTCTAAATTTGTGTGACTGAAGAAATCAAGGTTGGAAAGAGTCTTAGCAGAGAAGACAATTCTTGGTGGGAGTTGTGGGTTGGATGTGGTCGGTCCTCTGAGGACCCATCTGCTGGAGGCTTGGTCCTTATCATAGTGACGGTGACATGATAGATAGACTCTTTCAGAGTTAGAGCTCAGTGAAAAGCCATTAGTTCTTTTTTTGTTTTTGTTGTTGTTGTTTTTAGTTATTTTATTTAAATGCATTTCAAGTCATAGTACATAACCAGAGCTTTCTTTGTGAGCACTGCCCTCAGAAAGAATCAGGAAGTTCTCGTGCAGTTCTCAAGAGCAGGTTGTTAAAAAAGAATGCTGGCCTGTCTGTAGCCTCTTTCTCTCCTTGTGATGTGATTTCTTGCTACTATATACACTTCCACCGTTTTGATGCTATCCACCATGAGTTCTTACCAGAGCTGAGCTGATGCTGCTCAATCCTTACTAGAACTACCGCCTTTTCACCCTGACTGGCCTCACTGAAACAGCAGATTGCTAATGAGCTGGACCGTAGGCATGACTACACCCATTAATCACACATGTGACATGCATCCTATCTCTTCCATCTCTTCTGGGCCTGATTAGTGAGGGAGACCTTGAACCTCTTGAACCTCCAGAACTGTGAGCTAAATAAGCCTTTTTTCTTTATAAAGTTGCCTAGTCTCAGATATTTTGTTACAGCAACAGAAAACAGACTAAAATGGTGAAATATTTTTAAAATATTCAGAATGAAATTATACTTTAAAGGCTATAATGCAAGTATTAACCTACACATAATATTTTTCTAGAAATTGATGTAGTGTTTAGTAAGTGTTAGTGTTTCTGCATCTGAGATGTACAAAATATTACATGTTGTGTTTTACTGAACCTCTATATTACAGATCCTCAGCTGGATATTGTATCCACCCATCAAATAACTAAGTGCCACAAAAGTGAATTTTATCCAAAATACCATTTCTCCCATCTAATTTAAAATCATTGAATTATAATAATATCAAGACAGCTTTATTTTAAATAGAATTCCATCACACTCTATTTTAGAGACAGGAAAAGAGATACACAGAATTTACATAAATGGACAAATGTCACTTAGTCACATTGGTGGACAGATAAGTAGGCATTTTAACCCAAAAGATTTAGACTCCAGAAATCTAGGTAATAAATTAAACAAGAAGATTCTAAACAGTAAGGTTGTAAGTTAGAAGGGTATATCAAGACTGTAAAACTAACTCATTGCCACCGTATTTTAGTATGTTGTTAGAATATCATTTTAAGCAAAATGTTAAAGAAAAGGGGGATCAAGAAGAAGCTGCTACAATCAGCAAAGAGATTATCCAGCATCAAAAGGAATACTCAGGTTTACAAGTGGGTAGGAAGCCCCCCCAAAATAATTCAGATTTGAGCAGAATTACATAGGCATGGGCATTTCTGGAAATTCTCCAGGAAAGAAATGAAAAAAAGGAAAAAAAACGAGGATGTACTTGACTATACAGAAAATAATATTGACAGCCCTATAGCAGAGAGATTGGAGTTCTTGGGGAAAATATCAATTGTGTTTTTCATAGACAACAAAGCAAATAAAAAATTGAAGGGACAATTTCTAAACAACAACAATAGAAGGTCTACAAGAGAGGCAGAGATATAACAATGAATAATATTTGGATAGTCACAAGAGTATAAATGTATATTCTTAAGAATATTTGGATAGTCATAAGAATGTGACCTTATTGGTTTCATTCACAACTGTGACATGTTAGCAATCTGAGATAGTAGTGGTATAGAGAAGATAATTCTTACCTCCAATGGCAGGTTGTCCATATATAATGTATAAAATTTTAAAAATGCGTAAGCCTGGCAGAAGCAACATATTATTAACAAGGAGGCAGAGATTATATGAAAATAACTAGAAAACTTATGAGTAGTTGGTTAGGCATAAAAAGATCTGAGAAATGCATGGGGCAGGGTGCTTCTCCATCTTGACTTTAAGAATTAATTGATTATAAATTACTTAGCTATTTATGATATAATATAAAATTATTTAATAGTTAAGAATTTAAAAAATGTTTTTGCTTATCTGTTTTCTTATTTACAAAGAAGACTTTGTAGTAGACACAGAGCTGGGGCGAGTAGAGAGTGCTGCTGTCTCCCTAGAGCACCAAAGTGTCTGTCCTTCAATGTCTGTGCCTGAGTTGTTAAGGCTGAGAGCACAGAGGCAGGAATGTGACACATGGATCTGAAGCACTGGTTGTCAGTCCTCAGATTATGAGCCATGAAAAGAAGGTCACCAAAGGTTGTGGCTTTGTTTTTTTTTTTGCCTATTCCCATCAGTGCGGACTCCCGCCTACATTCATTCAGCTTCACCTCTGCTGTGCACTCGCGTGGAGAACTGCCTGCCTTTCAGTCCACTCCACCCTGGCTCCCCTCACCGGAAGAGCAGGCTGCTAATGAGCTGGCCCGTGAGCATGACTCTACCCATTAATCACGCCTGTGACAGGCATCATATCTCTTCCATCTCTTCTGGGCCTGATTAGTGAGGGCAGCCTTAGTGTTCTCTGTTTCTCCACACACACATACATATGCCATGGATTTGATCAGATTAGAGGAGTGAGAGCAAAAGCTAACATGTTGGTGGGGTGGGCAAACCCCAGACTTAAGACTTTGCCTATCTTGGACACTGGCTCAAGTCAGGTATGTCCAACCAGCTTTGGAGCAGAGCTGTGTGTTAAAGTTTGGATCTTTATCCGGCCTACCATAAAGTGATACTCTTTCTTATCTTTTGATGCTTTTATGTAGATATTTTGGGAACTCAATTGGTGGGGAAAGATCATAGGGCAGCATTCAGGCATTCTTGGGTCTCAGATTATAATAACCATTTAAAAAACATTTAAACCTGCTTACCTTCACTTCTGATAGGACCATGAAAAACAAACAATTACACTTACCTCTGACAAGATTGCTTTTTTATGTACAAATAAAAGATCCCCAAGTACATTGTTCCTGTTCTTGCTCTCTCACGTACTCTTGCACAACAGATCCTTAACTGTCTTTATTCTTTAGAGACATGTTCTTAAAGACCTCTCCAAACTGTTCTAAATGTCCCCATATTTTCATGTGCTTTTGCGTAATAACATGTTAGTATTATTTTATTCCTACTGATAAATAAGAAATAAAATCATTTCATACTTATATCTATATCAAAAGATCTTATGGTGATCCATAAATGTATATGACTATGATTTATTGACCCCAAACAATAATAATTTAAAAATTTGAACAAGTTTTTAAAAGTGACATGGAAATATGTGGACCAAAGCCCAAACAATAAATAACAATTAAAAATAAGATTAAAATTAGGTAAAGAATGAATAAATTTGGGGTAAAGACACATTATTCCAGTTATGGCCATTAATCAAATAGGTATAGCTTTTTTCCCTTAGTTCTATTTCATTTTCATAATGAGAATTATATTCTCTCTACTCAGATGAGAGGAGCTCTGATTTTACACAAGTGAAATACCACCTAACTCAGCTTGTAAGATGTTAGCACAGAACTTATTTCATATAGACACTCATTTAATCATCATGCAATAATTATATGGATTTATGAGGTTATGAATGGAAGTATTTATCTTAATTTGCCTAATTCTCAGTCAAATTCTGTTACACATCAATTACCTTAGTAATCCCCTCACAAGAGACAGGGTATCTGAAGTGGGTCCAACTCAGAGTGATTCTCATTGGAAATAGTCAACATGGGGTGGGCTTGCTGGGAATGTCCCCAACTATGGAGCCTTGGATTTCTCAGTCATGGAGTTTATCTAAGTTGAGTGTTTTTTCTCTTGGAAGCTCCTATTACTTATCTAGCTTCATTTTTAAGTCTAAACTTTTGCAGCAGGAAAGTGTTCAGAGGTGTTGAAATATTAGTCTCCCAGTGAAAACTCCTAAAGCAACATGTTATTTCAACACTCCTGCTTAAATGACCAGTTGTTTCAAAGTTCCCTGAGTCTCAACCCATTGCACAGTTAAACCTTTCTTCTGTACATTGCCCATTGGTTTGCATTTCTGTCCATTTGGAAAGGAAAGACTGATCCAGGTACGGACATGAAGGATCCAAGGTTGACGCTGCCATCAACATGTCAGTTCTCACAGTTGGGTGAAATCCAGCTGCCTTCAAACTTGTGGTTTGAATACCATTGTTTCTTTCTTTCTTTATTCTATTACTATTTCAGAAAAAAAAGGAAGTCATGGATTAAAGCTCAAATTCATATGGAAATTCTAATTAGACTAATTGACATTGACATAAAAATCTCAACAGTCATCCAAAACATGTTCATCAAATGAAACAGAGATGATCACCATGAGTCAGAATATATTCTTGAATGTCCCTAGATTTTGTTAGTTTTGTTTATTAACTCCTCATAATTAGTGTCACCAACTTTTTTTTTTGCATTACTTCCATTGTAATAATGAATTTTAAGTAAGCTGAACACATTAATAAAGCAAGGTCAATGTATCAGTTGCTATTCCAGCTACTAAAGAAAAGATATAGAGCCAGGCATGGTGGCACACACCTGCAATCACAGCAGCTCAGGAGACTGAGGCAGGAGGATCTTGAGTTCAAACCTAGCTTCAGCAACTTAGTGAGACTCTGTCTCTGAATAAAATATATAAAAGGGCTGGGGAGGTGGCTTAGTGGTTAAATGCCCCTAAGTTCAATCCCTGGTTCAAAAAAAATCAGAAAAGAAAAGAAATACAGAAAGATGAATAACAATACCTGCACCTACTGGTTTTCCCAGGTTTACCTGGGAAAATTGGCATGTAATTGCTAATACAGGCCATAGTCTAGGATAAATATACAAAAGTGAGCTTTCTAATGCACATGCAAGAGAGATCAATAAGGCATTATATAAAAATCTCCTCACAAAATCCTCTTGCCTGTTTTCCCCCCTTGTCCTTACATAGACAATCCTTGTCTGACCCATTTTAAGCCCTTCACCAAGTCTCTGTCACAACCCATATTAGAAGGTCTACAAATTACGGCCTCCACTATGAAGCTGTTTTCCTACACCCTCTGTCCCAGCTCCCCGCTCCCCTCCAGATGGCCCCCTTGCAACACAGTGAGGGAGGGCGTCGCCTGTGTGGTTAGCAGAGCATAGGTTAGGCCAGGAAGCCTTGTGTGAAAGAGTCGTTGTTGGTGGTTTGGCTCAGAGAACACAAGTCTTGCCAAGGACGTCTTTGCTGCTAGCTTTAGAAGTGATGGATGGTGGCCACAAGGCTGTTTTTGACTCAGAACTTAGAAAAAGTTTATGAAAAATGACATTATTGCACATGGAGAATATCTTGGCGAGCTGGCGCAAGCTCACGCAGAGCACGCACCCTCCCATGCTTGGGGATAGTTTATACCTTCTCTAATGAAGAGAAAGATCGGGAAGTTTCCGTGCACTTGCAATGGGCTTTTTTTTTTTTTTTTTTTTTTTACCGGGAATTGAACTCAGGGGCACTCGACCACTGAGCCACATCCCCAGCCCTCTTTTGTGTTTTATGTAGAGACAGGGTCTCACTGAGTTGCTTAGCGTCTCGCCGTTGCTGGGGCTGGCTTTGAACTCATGATTCTCCTGTGGCAGCATCCCTGAGTGCTGGGATTACAGGCTTGCACCACCGCGCTGGGCTACATGGGCTTTTAAAGAGTGCTTGTGAGCAGAATAGTCCGAGCTATTAGAAGAGTCTCCACACACGATGCACCTTCTTCTATAAGCTGCAGATTTGGCCACATGGTTTGTTTACTTATTTTATATTTATAAAGTACCTGTCTACCCTAGGGCCCAACATTAGGAAAGACAAGAGGTTATTTCTAAAGCCTCAGAACACATTTGAAACTTCTTTTGCTTATTTCTTCATCCTTTTCCTTCTATAAAAAAAGGAACAATATCTTACCACACTTTCATAAAAGTTTTGTATAATGAAAGCAAAGTAAGGCAAGAGAAGCAAAAAGACAAGATACAGAACAAAATCCCCACTACATGCTCCATTGTTCACAAAACCAAAAAAGAGACATGTATCTGACCTTGCTTGAAGAATTAGAAAAAGCAAGAAACTCAAGAGTAGACAATTACAGATCTTTTGGTACAAATTTTGTCCAATTCATTCACGGAATGCCATCTGAGTAGCAGGCATTTGACTAGAAATTTGTGATTCAAAGATGTGTAAGATGTGGTTGACTGAATATAGACAAGTCACAATCACTTGCAATATTGTGTGGGAGATATTGAAAGATCAGAGATGTCCGGTTTTGCTGGAAACACAGAGGCACTATTCAAAGGTAGGAATGGGTTCTGCTGTGAAAGGAAGATGAGTAGATGGAGGGTGAAATATTTGATGTGAATATTAAACATGAGTCCAAAAATTTTCCCAGTCTACCCTTAAGGAAAAAATAAGGCCCAGAAAGATGTAGTGACTTACCTTGGGGGTCCACAGATCATCAAACAAGAGCAAAGAGCAATAAGGGTACGCTGTTGAGCAACTGTGATGGACTGTAAATACCAGAGGCAGCTGGAAGACATGGCAGCATGTGAGGCAAGAATCACTGCCTTTCAAGAAGGGTACAAAAGGAGAGTCTATTCTAAGAAGATGCCACAAGGGGACAGACAGGTGTGTGAGGCAGGGCATGGTGGTGCATGCCTGCAATCCCAGCTGCTCCAGAGGCTGAGGCAGGAGGCCCTAAACAACTCAGTGAGACCCTGTTTGTAAATAAAATAATAAAAAGGGCTGGGGATGTGGCTCAGTGATTAAGTGCCCTTGGGTTCAATACCCAGTACAAAAAAAAAAAAAAAAGGAAAAAGAAGGGTGTGTAAGAACGCCTCCAGATGATCTCTGTTGAAAGGTATACTTTAATGTACTTTTAACTCTGATTTGTAACAAATTGTTTTGAATTCTTATTCATATTTTGCCCTAGCTCCAGTCTCATCCAGTGATGTAAACATCTTAGGGATGCACAGAATGGCCCATGGCATTATTCAATGGGATTGAATTAATCTGTTGATTAATCATCATATCAACTATGCTCTGCTAAGGCTAGCAATGCACAAGAGAGACCATGAATTATTGCTTAGGGTAAGAGTTAAGACATCTGCAAGAATAAATAAAATAAAAGTGTGTTGAAATAAGTTATTTTAAATATAAAGCATTAGAATTTTTTCCCCTTGACTTTCTTTCCAAGGTGTCTATCAACTTTCTTCTTCCTTGGCTCCTGATGGCTCTTTGTTAATTTGTGCTATCTTCGCTTCTTTTGCCTAGATGTTCTTTCAGAGTTTCCCACTTGACTCTTTCTCATGGTATAAGTCCCCATGGCCTAATTGCAATGCTCATAGAATCTTCCAGAGTCCTCATTTCCATGCTGCTGCTCTTCAGCTGTAGGTGTGTCATTTTTATCCTAGAGATTGCTCAAACTCATCAGACCTGAATGCTAGAACTCAGAAGGCCTAGATGAGGATTTGTGACCCAAAGTGGGAACTCAGGGGTGGAGGTACTCTAGCACTCGAGAACCTGAGAGATCTCTTTATTTTTTATGTTTTTTACTTCTGTCTCCCCTGCCTTTCAAAGTGATATCTTCTCTCCTTCAGGCGTGCGACTTTGGTCCTTCAGGCATGTGACTGCTTGGTTCAGATTGCTCTTGACCACTATCTCAGTGGGTATCACATTGTAACAACAACTTCTCCTCCTCCTCCTCCTTCTTCTTCTTTGGTACTACAGATTGATCCTAGGGGTGCAGTACCCCTGGGCTACACCCTCAGTCCTTTTTATTTACTTTTATTTTGAGACAGGGCCTCACTAAGTTGCCCAGGCTGGCCTTGGACTTTGGATCCTCCCAGTTCAGATATTCCTGAGTTGCTGTGATTATAAGTGTGTTCCACTACTTTGGACTCACATTGTATTCTCCATAGCTGTGAGCGTCTGGCTCACCCATCATATTTCCCAAAGACCTTGAGGACTGTAATTATATTTTGTTCATCTTTACATTTCCCAGGATTCATTATAGTCTATGGTGCACAGTGACATTCAATAAAGGCCTGCTACATGTTTGTGGCAATCTCAGTACAAGGAACACCATTTCTGGATTACTGCAGTAGTCTCAAGCCTTCTCTGGCTTCGACCATGTCTCACCACTGAGCTCTCCTGTTTCCCTTATGTTCATGCCCAGCACATTCTCCATAGAGCTGCAGGAGGAATTATTTTGAAGCCAGAGACAGATCATGTCATGTCTATACTCTAATTTTCCCCATTTTAGAGAGTAAAAGGCCCTGTAGGACCTGACCCTGCTTTGCCTCCTCCTACCCTGGCCTCACTCACAGGACTCCAGGCACAGCAGCCCCTTCCTGTTCCTCCACCAGAGGCTTTGCCTAGAATCCTTGACTCAGACACCGTCCTGGCTTGTACCTCAACTAACATCAGGTCTTGGCTAAAATATTAGCTTATTGCAAAGTTGGTCCATGCAAGCTTTTCAGATAATGCATAATCTACCTCCAATTGAGGCAACCTGTGCCTCTTTTCCTGAACACCTGTTACTTATTTTGCTTTAATTTTACACCGTTTGTCTGTTTGTTTCTTAAAATTAGAGACTTCTGATTTGTTCTCTACTGTATCCCCAAATTTAAAACAGTACCTGACATAAGTGCTTAAAAATGTTTTTTGAATGTGGATATAAATAATCACAAATCATTTATGGTGATTTTCTCATTTATTTTCTCCAGTTCAAACAGTTTTCTCCAGTTTTTGTGGCTTTATTTGTTGCTACTGTAACTCTATTGAGTTTATCGTGAAATTGACCACACATCCTCAAACTTTGATGGGGGAGTTAATTTTTGCTTTAATATTTAAATCACATGTAGTATACCTCCATTTTAGGAGGGAGATAACAATCCTATGAATTTTTTTCTATGGGAGCTAAGGTGCCAGTGAGAATTCATGACTTCTAAAATATATGCATGTGTATACATATGTATGGGAGTGTACATGATCATGTATGTGTTTGTGTGTATAGGTATAAATATACATGCATGTATGTGAATGTATACAGTTCTAAATAGGTGTATGTACATGCAGACATTTCCTAGCTCTGTCCATTGGAAGGAACAGGAGGTAATGAGTGTGGTTACTGTCCAAATCCTGGTCTCTAATACTAAAAGGAAACAAGGATCCTCAGAAGAATAGCTAATAGGGCAGGTACAAGATGATCCAAGACTTTCTTATGCCAGACAAAAGGGATCAATGGGAACATTGATCATTTTTGGGACACTTGGAACATCAGTTACCAAGTACATTAATAGACTCTAAACTCTTGAAAACATAGGAATTTATAAATCCATAAGATAATAAATAAATAAGTGGAGAAGGAGGACTCTAGATTAGAGCCCAATGCTGGGGCTAGTGAGCAAATGTGGAGGGAAGGCTGGAGATGGAAAATTGTCCTTGGTAACTATCACAATAAAAGATTGTGTCAGACAAGAATAGCTAATGGGTCCTAGATCTTCGGGGAGATGATGAGCAGGGCAGTCTTATGGTTTCAAGTGACTTTCTACAGATTGCTTATTGTTACAATAGGAACAAAACAGTGATTCCATGGAGTCAGATTTAAGTTCCTTGAGCAAGTAATCAAAACTGACATGACCAAGGAGAGAGAGTTGGTACCATATATCCCCAGCTGGGATGTCCTTAGGATTCAATGTCACCTGTGTTCTGTTCTGGGTGAAAATGCCTGTGTTGTGTTCTAGATGAAAATTAATGATCTGAATGTGTTTAAGGGGGAAATGTCAGATAAACTCTGACATTGTACATTTTAGGCAAATAAGTGGTATTTCTCAAATATATAATGTCATTGAAATAACAAAAAATGTTGCTGCGGAGTTGCTCAAAATTAAATAGCAAGTATAATAACTGACCTTAGATTGTATACTTCACTAGAAGAAAATAAATGGTATTCAGAACATCATTAAGCCACAGATAGAATTGCAAAAATGTGGATGTCAGACTTAAGCATCACATCGATGCTGAATTTGCTGAAGTTGGCGACTGCACTGGGATTACATGCAGGATATTCCTATTTGTAGAAAATGGACACTTAAGTACTTAGTGGCAAAGTGGCATGATATATACAATTTACTCCCAAATATTTCAATGAAAAAAGTTATGTGAAAACATATAGATGGGTATATGGAATAGATCATAAAATAAATAAGGTCAAGTGCAAGCAAGAAAGAAATCTGGGAAAGACTACATGGATGTTTTAGTACTATTCTTATTTTTAAATTTCACATAGGTTTAATGTAATTTTCAACTACAAACTTCAATTTATTTTAAATGCATGGCTATCTTTTAGGGTATGTTCTTTTCCCCACATTCATGCAGGCCCTGCCTGCCCCTGCTATAAGTTATCTGGTTGGGATTTGTGGCTGCCATCCTGTCCTACTCAGGCACCCCAAGCATTATCTGTGCAGATAAGTGTGCAGGGAATTTTTACTGAAAGTTTGGAGATAAGAAGGGTAGTATTAACTTTACAATTAAGGGCTAGGTATAGCTCAATGACACAGAATATGTGCTTGCCATGCATGAGGCTCTGGGTTCACTCTGCAGGGCCAAGGTAAAAAGCTCAAAATTGATTTTTATACTGTTATTCTTCACTTTTCCTAGCTTTCTGAGTTGATGGGAGTAGTTCTTTCCTGAGGTTGGTCCTTAGGTCCTGGTCTCTCATCTTGGGGCCCCAGAGCTTCTCTCATCTCACCCCTCCTCTTTCCTACCCCGCCCCACACACTTACTCATACCCTGCAATTCAGCTATTTTTTTTCCCGTCTCAGCCTTGTTTCTAAGCAGCACTCAGCTGATTCCTTTCCCCAGAGCAGAAACTCATCAAAATAATATCTTAACAAAAGTACTATCTACCCTAGATGTGCAGCCAGCCACTCCTTAAGCAAATGACTACCATCAGAATTTTTGTCTAAAATACTATTTTTCTTTTTTTCTTCTACTTCTGCTACAGCCCCTGATGTTTAGAGAAAAATGAGGTGCTTTTACCAACAGATGGAATTCTTAATTTATGCCCCCAAACTATCCAAAGTTCTTTACCGTCATAATTTTATTCAATACTCACAACACCCCAAGATATGAGTGTTATTCCGATTCTCATTTTCCAGGTGATAAAATCGCTTTGTGTCTATCAGTACCTAAGATTTTATATGGGGGCTCCTAAACCTCTCTGATTAGCCTCCACTACAAATTTCTATTGAAATGGCTGACTTCCTACTCCAGAGAAGACAGACAAAAGAGCTTGTGAAATGTCTGCAAAACAAAACAAACTTAGTGTATTCACTGCATGCTTTTTTTAAAAAAATAGTTCATTGTATTTTAATTAGCATCTCTGGGAAATCTGAAGTAACATGGAAAGAGCTCTTCTGCCATCTTGTGGCCATGGTGTGCAATTAGTTAGGCCGGTGTAAAATCAATATCTGAAAATGTCCCAGGGAGGTAAAATGTCCATTTCATTTTCATGTCAGATTTCAGGCAGAAGCTTTTCAAGCTCAAGACACACTTTCTTCTGGAAACCAACCTTCAGGCTGCCAAATGGGTGTAAGCAATTAATGCAATCATGATCTCATGCTTTTTTTTTTTTAATGACCAGCATTACAGGGCAGTCTATAATATTCTTTTACATGTCCTAAATATTTAACTTTCATAACATATCTATAGTGTAACTATAAGCATCTCCAATTTATACATGAATAAGACCAAGGTCAAAGAATGTGACTTTAAGTCTCAATGTTAGTCAACAGGGCAGAAATGCCTTTCATGTTCTACTACTTCAAGCCCAGGCGCCTTTTCTTTCTTTCTTCCTTCCTCCTCCTTCCCTCTCTTACTATTTCTTTTCCTCTCCCTGTTTATTCCTTTCTCCCTTCCTTTCCTTCTTTCTCTCCACTCTTCTTCTTCCTCCCTCTCGTCTCCCCTTCCCCCTTTCCTTCTCTCTCTCCAGATATTTATTGCACTCTGGGGACACCTTCAAAGTGCTGGGTCCTCGGCCCTCTTCAGACACATTGCCAGTGAGATACAGGCAGATACTTGTTGTATGGTTCTGGGTAAGAAGGGTTTTCCTTTCCTTTCTTCTCCTCCTGGAACAATGGAGCTCTAGTTGTATAATGAGGGGGAAACATTGAGAGAATGGGGTTCCAACTATCCCGTGAGTGCTCATCATAGAAGAAAGTCGATTTTTCCATTTGTTTCAGTAACTGTCATCAGTGTTGTTGAAACATGCATCCAAAGCATTCCCACCTAATATAGTGGGAAGGAGGTCATGGCATGAGGCAAGGACAAGGTCTCCACCTGGCAAAGCCCACAGTCTATCTGCCCCAATGCTGCCCTCAGAGGGACTCATCTGTTAAGAGCTGTTCCACGTCAGGACATCCTTCTCCTAACCTTCCCCTTGCATATCTCTGCTTTATTTTATATAGTTTTCTATTAAACTGTCAACAAGAATCAAAAGAGGAAAAACAAATTCAAGAGAGAGAATGTGAGAGGGAACCAGAAAGCAGAGTCAAAGTGGGTTCTTTGGTGAATCATAATCTGAAAGCTGTAGAATACAGACACTCTGACCAGTCTAGAAAACAACAGGCTCGACCCTGTTCTGTTCTTCCTGGCTGCTCCTTGTATTGATTCTTTCTTCTTCTTGAACTCCCTGACTCTGAGAATGGACACAAACAGCTCTGTGCAGCAAACCTATTACACATTTTCAACATGGCTACCCTGGGAACTTCCTCACTGAAATTAACAAAACCACTGGAAAAAAGGCTCCAAGCAAATCTCCCCTCTGGTCAGGCCCAGCTCCCTTCCTGTCAGTGATCTTGACCTGCTGTTGCCCACCCTGGCAAACCCTTGACCTCTCTGTCAGTAGCCTTTGAAGATCCCCTGAGCTCCTCAGGAACTTCTTCCAGGACTCACCTGCCACCCTTTGTTCCAAGCCCTATTGGGGGTTTCCAGTTCCCATCTTGTGCCTTGTCCTTTTGATATCCTTTTCCTACTTCTGTTTCCAGGATCTATGGATAAACCTGTTGACAGGGCTACTCAATTGCTTCCATCTCCTTTTCTTTTTCTCTCAGCTTCATGCCGTTGGACTTTGAGTGCCTCTTTGTACCTGCATGGACTCCTGTAACTTCAGACCAAGACCCAGGCAGGAGTTCATATACTTAGCATGAGGGCAGATGCTTTTTTACAGGCTAATTTACCTGCATTCAAATGGTGTTTCAGTGCTTCTAAGTTAACTGTTTGTAATTCTTTCAAACACTAGGAAGTTGCCATTGCAAAAAGCCAAGCGCAGACACCTGCAGCCACCCCTAGAGAACCTTTCTTTCCCCTCTTTCAATATGGCAAGGTCATATGTCCATTGGGCTGCAGAGTTAGATTTGACCCAGTGGTAAGACCTAAAAAACATAATGGGTCAGTGGTTCCAGATGGCAAAGGTTTGGGTTCTGCAGCTGCCAGATGGGCGAAGCTTAGCAGTGGCTCTTGGGTACAGGGTTAAGTCTCTTCTGGAAAGCCAAGGTCAAGGAACTTGCAGCTGATAGTAAGAAAAAAATGCAAATGAACTTTGTAAAGCAACAGACCGCAAAGACTTCCACCCATCTACTGGGAAGTTCTATGCTTTTCCAAGGGCCAATTCTTACAAGTATTGGTCAGCTTAATTGTTTTCTTATTTTCTTATTTTATCCATGGAGCTGGGCCTCTGTTAGCCACATCCTTCTTTTCCAGAGTTTATTGAGGAGGGTCCAGTAAAGACAAGGGGAGGGAATCTTTGCTGTGTTCCTGTGCCTTCTGTGGCTGAGGAGTCTGTCTTGTCTAGGTGGAATGGGAGGTGGGGATGTCAGCTACTACCTCTATTTGTTCTAAGGATGTCCAGCTTAGGGAAGTGAATTTGGCTGCACAATTAAATCAGGGAGGCCGCCTTTCAAATCGTACTGGTGGGCATAGGATTTGGGAAGTGGTCATAACATCAAGCTATATGGGCCTTTGAACTCTCTCGGGCCACTCTTTGAACACTCTTGGGCCACAGAGCCCATTCTGTAGTAGCAGCGTTTGAGAAGCTGATGGAGGGAGACTCAGTAACCTTTTCCTACTTTCCACTTCAACCACAGAAATACACTGTTACTTATTTCATACTATCTAGTGGAGCAAAATGGAGGTCAAAGCTCAGAGTTTTAAGATAGACAACTGAGACTAATCTTCAGTATTGTTCAGTATCTATGTGCTTCATGTTATAAAATGGGGTAACATTAACAATTACTGAATTTCTTATGGCAATTACTATGTGCTTGACATTGTTCTATGTGCTTTATATTTATTCAACATTAATAATGTTACTTATGTTTATTGTGACAAGCATTGTTTCAAAGCAGAAATGCTACTTACAAGAGCATTAAATTATGCAGGCATGATGGCATATGTTTGTAATCCCAGCTACTCAGGAGGCTGAGGAAGAAGGATCAAAAGTTTAAGGCCAGCCTCCACAACTTGAGACCCTGTCTCAAAATCAAAACTAAAAAGGGCTAAAGATGTAGCTTTGTGGAGTGTTCCTGGGTTCCATCCCTGGTACCACACAAGCATATATAGTATTAAATTAAAGGAAATACCTGTACTCAAAATGGCCCTTGAAAATTCTTCAAAGTTCTCATAAAGAAAAATACATTTTGCAGGGTTTGTGAATTGAGATCTGGATGAATTCTCTCAACTCTTTGTACTTCTCAACAAACCTCAATTTATGTTTCATTTTCTTCCTTAAATGTGTTGGTTAAAAAAAATTTAACCCTCTTTCTTGGGCATCTGAATATTGATGGCACCTTTGTATCTGTCGTCATAAATCCTTAAAATCCATTCTTCTCTTTTAATGCTAAAGATAAAATCTCTACTTTTTCTAACATGACATGATTTTTTTTAGTAGCTAACACTTTTTGTTTGAGCTTTACTAAGTGCTGGATTCTGTTATGAGTCCTTCACATATAGCATGTGCTATAGTAGTTACTATTCTTATCTTTGTCTTACATATGGGGAAACTGAGGTCTAATGTAGCAGTGGACATGAACCCAAGGAATGAGGCTCTACTATCCTTTCTCTTATTGCTCTACCAAAATTGCTGATTGTTCAAGGTGGGATTATTTCCACTGACTATAAGTAATGCTATAAAAATTTCACTAGAGATGTAGAGTTAAATTCACATAAATCTAAATGCCACTATGATGCTACTCCTTGAAAATATGTTATCTTATTTTATATTTTCCATAAACATTAAGGTTCAGTTCTATTAGTAAGATCCATTTTACTGATGAGAAAACAGGGTTAGGAAAGGTCACATATTGTTCAAGTTTTTCTACTCCACTGCCAATGGTAGAACTGACCCAGGATAACTGATGGCAATGCTCACAATAGTATTCTCTACCCAGTGCTGCTTTCCTTTGCAAGACAGTGGCTAGGAATGGATGAGATGATGACTGTAGGAAGCCTAGTACAGATCCTGAAGCACCATGAGGTTGTAATAAATGTTAGTTAATATCACAACTGAGATTCCAGGAAGTGGGTTCTGAGATTGGACAGAGCATTGGAGAGCAGGGGCTTTATTGAGGAGTGCTTGTGGATCAACACATGAGGAAAGGAGAGGAAGGACGTGGGGCTGGATAGGAAGACCAGCTGAGCTGCAAGGACCTCCACCTAAGCTATCAGCCAATCCCATGGGAAGTGTTTGAGCTGGGTGGCCCTTAGGAGCTACCATGAATTGGAACAAGGATGCCACACCTTTGTATCCTTGCATGGATCAGTTATTAGATGAGGACTACCTGTGGAAGGGGGTGTGACCTGGAGTTTTGCAGTTTTCTTCAGCTGAGGCAGACACAAAAAGGCTGGCAGCTGGGGAAAAATTCCTTCATTCCTGAAGAGGAAACCTGAATGTCCCTGTGCTATGTCCACTGCTTTTTGTAATGCTTATAATATTGATCATGATGATGATGATGATGACTGTTTTTGCCTTAAGAATTTGTTCAAACATTTTCATGTTTAAACATGTGTTTGAAAATGTATTATTTAAGCTAATTTAGTCCTCATTAGAGAGGGGGAAATTAAGTCCTGGAGAACTGGAGGACTCCCAGAGCCACAAAGTTAGCTCCAAAGTGTAAGGTCATGGCCCAGGTCACTAACATCCCAGTTTTGTGTTATTCTTTGGTCCTCAGTTCTTTCCTCCCTTAACTACTGGCTGGACCCAACATATGCTTGAACATTTGTTGGTAATAGAAACAACTCCCATATCTTATTCCTTCACTGGACTATCAGTATTTTTAAAAATCTGACCTTCACCTAGCTAGACATTTAGGTGCTGAGGATGCCATTAGAAGAAATAGGATCTACCTTGTGACTCTGGGATTTATAGAAACAGGATTCATGAGATTTATAACCATGAAAGCCTTTGGGGAGAATGTTCCTGGCTGTAAATTAGTTATGGAGTTTAACAGATATTTCCCTGAAAAGAAGCATGGAAGTTGGGCTCTTGCGTATGCTCAGTGCCGCAGGTTGAGTCTCCCTTTCCTGGAATACTTGGAATTGGAGTATTTTAGAGTTTTTTTAGATTTTGAAATATTTTCATTTATATCATAAAAAATTGGGGAGATGGGACTCTAGTCTAAATATGAAATTCATTTGTGTTTCATATACACACATAGTCTGAAGGTAATTTTATACAATTGTTTTATATAATTTTATACAATGTTTTATAATGCACCTGAGTTTTGGTTGTGACCAGTCATGAGGTCAGGTGTGGAATTTTCTCTTTGTGTTGCTGACATTCAAAAAGTTTCATATTTTGGAACATTTCAGATTTTGGATTAAGGATGCTCCTGCATTTCTCTTATGAAAGATGTTTGGGAGTGTTTGTGTGTTCATATATGTTGTTATGGTTTGTATCTGGAATGTCCTCCAGTATCTCATGTGTTCAGAGGTGAGGGTTTTGAGAAGTGATTGCATCATCAGGTCTGACCTCGTTAGTGGATTGACCCTTTGAAGTGTGCATGGACTATAGGGAAAGTTTATTTTTTGTTCAATCCCTTTTTCTTTCTCTCTCTTCTCTGCTCCCCCAGTTAGAGCAGAGAAGCTCTCCTCTGCCATACCTTTCCATCATGTTATTCTGTCTCACCGCAGACCCAAAGAAGTGGTGTTGGCCAACCACTGACAGAGATTTCTAAAATTTTGAACCAAAATAAACTTTTCCTCCTCTAAGTTTCTCTTGTCAGGCATTTTGGTCACAGCAACAAAAAGCTGACTCACACACACACGCACACACACACACACACAAATATATATATATGAGATGTTGGGAAATCATCAGCACAAAAATAAAAGCTAAGGTAAAGGGAGTGGGAGTGACAATTTTGTCTAAACCCTAACCTTAGGATAATTGTTGAAGTTGGGCACAAAATTGCCTCTGATCTTCCTGGTAGCTAAGCAAGTCTCAGAGCTTTGCAACCCTCCTACAACTTCTTTAAGGAGGAGAAAACAAGGACTCAGAGAAAGCTGAATCCTGAGTTTGGGAGAGTCCCACCTGAGATAGATTCATCTTGTTCTCCTCTTACAGATGGCAGACAGGGAACCCTCGATTTCATTTGACACTTAGAGAACGTGGTGTATGTTTGTCTCTGAAGGTGTATGTGAGTGTGCGTGTGTGTATCTTCATATTTATTTGTGGTGGCTTATAATTTCCCAGCTGAACAGATGATCTGTGCAGAGCCTATCTACCAGTGCCCTGAGAATATTCAACAGGCATTAACCCCGTGGGAGAAAATGCTTTGCTGATACCCACCTCTAGGCAGATGACAAGTACAATTGTGCAGTTGTCATTCTTGCCTCTGGGGCTTGAGCAGGATATATTAATGAGGGCCAGGTTGCTGCAGGCACTCTGTCGCTTTGTGAGGCTACTTCTCAATCATTTAAACCATCTGATCACCCCATCTCCCACCCACAGCCCACAACAGAAATTTAAAGCTCTTAGGAAAAGTGTAGGCAGTTTGATATCATGAAGATTTTATGAAATGCATCTCCCTTGAAATACGACATCAGAACAACACATCTTGACAACCCTTTAACAAGTTTGTTAGGGATCCTTAAAGTCATTGTTTAGGGACCCTGGGAGCCCTAAGGATCTGACAGTATGGTAATCACCACTGTACATAAGTACTATGTTCTCTGAACTTCTCTGCACCCAGGATTATTGGCTGACACCATTAGAATTGGTATATTTCTTCCTTCCTCCCTTTGCTAATGCAAGAAAATGAGTGCAGCCCTAATAGATCATCTTTGAAGACAGAAGTCTATGTTCCTGATCAATATACCAGCATGACTACTTGATAAAAAGTGTTAGCATGGTATTAGAAGCTAACATTTTTTTTTAAAAAATGGCAAAGCTTACATCAAGCTGTGTTAGGGTCTTAGTATCCGTGGCCCAATAATAAATAATGCTTAGTGAGCTATTATAAAGTGCCCAGAGCTGGGAAATCTCTCTGCATGCATGATCTCATTTAATCCTTTCAACAGCCCTGTGGGGCCGGTACTATCCTCAGCCCCTGTTTGTAAATGAGGAAATTGGGGTTTAAAGTAACTCAGTCAAGATGACTTAGCTGGCCGTGGGGATGTTGACCTAGTGCAGACGGGGGGCAGAGTGGAACTTCTCAGCCACCACGCTCCACGTTCTTTCATCAAATAGCAGAGTATATCAGAGAGAAGAACGTTTCTGCTCCTCTAGGGTTCTCTGTGACCCACTGCTGGGTCTTCACATCTACAGATAATTCTGATTAGAATTTGAGCTAAAAATTGCAGCATAGCTGCATACGGTTTGCCTGTCTATTCTGAGAAGGCTGGGAAGCTGCTCACACTTCCCACCTCTTACCTTCAATGCACACTAGGTGATCACACCCCGGCATCAGGTATCTCAGGGCCTCTGTGAAAAGCCAAACCCTTGGTATTCCAGGCCCTCCAGGATCTGGCTCTCGGGGACACATTTCATCTTGTGCATGCTGCTGGCATGCACCCTGTGGTACACCATGCACTAAAGATATGAAGAACCACTCAGCTTGCACTAGGTCTCGGATCAGGTCATTTCTGCATTTCCCTTTCCTCATCTGGAGAACCTCAATTTATCCTGGAAAGAGTATCCTAAGTGTTACCTGTGATGTAATCCACCCTGATCCCCCCACACAGAATAAATCTCTCCTTTATGATGCCAGAATGTTTTCAACAGCTTTTTATTCCAAACCTGCATTAGTCAGGGTTTTCCAGAGAATCAGACCAATAGGGTGTGCATATCTATAGATCTATACCTCGCTCTTCTTTATTATCCTTCGTCACCTATTTGTCTATCAATCATATCTCTATCATTTATTTATCTATCACTTATCTACCGTTTATCTTTATCATTTCTAAATCTATCTATCTACCTATCTATGTATAATTTATGTATCATCTATCAGATATCTATTTATCATCAATCTTTTTAACCTTCGTTTATCTATACACATTTATCATCTTTTTCTGTCTATCCATCTATCTATTGAGAAATTTATTTTAAGTGTACTTATGTAAGTAGGCCTTACAAGACTGAACTCTGCAGGGCAGGCTAGCAGGCTGGAGACCAAGGAAGAGTTGATGTTGAAGCTCGAACCTGAAGGTCACCTTAAGACAGAATTCCTTCTTCTCTGGAGACCTTGGTCTTTTCTCTGAAAGCCTTCAACTGATTGGATGAGCACCTCCTCCTGCCTTGCCACATAATGGAATGTGATCAGCTTAACTCAAAGTTCTGCTGATTAAAATGTCAGTCCTATCTGATGTATCTTAATAGTAACATCTAGACTGGAGTTTGATCAAAAACTGTACACTCCAGCCTAGCCAAATTGACATTTAAAATTAACCATTACAGGCTCTTATACTATCTTGTAACTACTTACTTGTGTTCCAGCTTCCCAAGAATGTGAGCTGCTTGTGAGCAGCAGCAAACTGTGACCATATGCAAATGCACATCACTTATTTGGGCATAGATAACTGCACCCACTACATCAGCTATCAAAAAATATGTTCTTGGAGTGATTTGGTGAGTAAGGCAAGGGGCAGTGAAGGAAACAGAAGTGACCAAACTACAGTCTGACTGTAGAGAACTGATTTTGTAGGAAATGAGTGAGCACCTGGCTTCCTGTATGAGAGCAGGTTTCCTCTGATCAGCAGACCAACTCAAAGCAGGTGGGATACCCTGAGCTATTCCAGGCACGAGCATCCAGCTCTGAGGGAGGTGAAAGCTCCCATACTTGTGTTCAGAAGCCCAACGAGATGGTGGGAAATGTACTCCTCAGCTGGATGATACGAGGACTGATCGCCCAGGGAGACCATCTAATCCTCAATGGTGTTTTCCATTAACTTCTTTCCTATGTCCTTACTTGTTGCCTTTCGGTCTTTGGAGGGATGCGGGGCAAGGAGGCAGCTCTTGGCTGTCCACTAGGTGGCAGTAGAATCCCACCTCTGCCGGGCTCAGTACTTCCACCAGATCTGGTGAGAAAACTTGTGATCCAGGAGCAGAACACTGCTGGGAATTTCAGGTTAACCGATTAAGTCACTTTAATTTTCTTGGGAAAATAGTTACAGTCACACATCAGATAAGAGACTCCTGAGGCACTAAGACCTGCTGTGTGTGTAAAGCTGTTCCGTTTTTGCCAGCCCCTAGAGTTGGAGAAACTTCTGTCTCCCAACTACACACATCTTCCCTCCTCTTTCCCAGCAACCGAGTCAAAGCTCGCCCCTGGCACTGTCCAATTCAAAGCCTGTTTGCCTCTGCTTCTCCAAACCATGACATAGCTCACACTTTGTACCAGCGGTTGGTGTCTGTCAGTGACCTCTTGGCTTCTCTCTGCTCTAACCAGCTGTTCCACCTGGAGCAGGCTGCCTGTCAATCGTGGACCACATATAGTCATCTGCACAAATAGTTTGTAGCATCAAACTTCTTAGTGGTCAAACTGTGCAGATGACTACTATCTGCAATCAACTACTGACTGACAGGCCGCCCTGCTTATTCCTGGGGAATAGACACAAGAAATCTAAGTGGGAAAAATAAAATTCTTAATTTAGCCAAACATACAGATTTGGGTATTTAATAAAAATAAACTTCCATGTTTATTCTCCTTCATATTCTCTCTTTCCTCTATGAATATATTTACATTGCTTCTACAGCTAACAATTTTTGAAGGGCAAACTTTCCAGGGACAAGAACAATTTGTGGTTTTAGTTAATTCGGTGTGCATGCTATGAAACAGGGCAGAGCAAGTGCTCATAAATGTTACTTGATGCGACACTTCTCTCTGGAAATTTTATATAAGAGCTCCTTTTTCTTCGTGACTTCAAAGTCCTTCACCTACAAGATCTCATTTTCCAGTTAGAGAGATAACAAAGGGCCATGGATTTTCATCCTACATTTACAGGTAGGGATAATAAGTCAGGGAAAAATGATCCTCCTAGCAATGTAGAGCAAGTCAATGATGTAGCTATTTCTCTGTTCTTGCCAGCATCTCTCTGCCTCTTTCCATGAGGTGCTATCCCATTATTCCCAAACCCTGAACCCAAACAAAATAGAATCAGGATCCCTTGAGGTGGTCCTGAGGCCTGGACTCTTCATTAACTACCATCTCTTCCTCTTGTCTCTTTTCACTGCTCCCTAGTCACCAACAGGACAGCTCATCAATGCAGACTTCTGGTAGATCAATAGTCAACAATATCTCATTACTGAAGAAATCAGATTGTTCCAGCAGTCTAATTCTGCTTTCCCTCAAGTCAGAACATTTAAGGGATGAGGCACTGTTCGTATCCAAGCTCTTTGTATCATTGATCTGAAATTCCAAGCCACTGTCAGTTTTAGAGGCTGGGAGTTGTAAAACTCATCTATGGAGTAATAGTGACAGAAGCCTCCAAATTTTGCAATTTGAATAACTTACACCAGCTAATGTACTATTGTCCTGCAATATCTACTCAGGTCACCTTTGTGAGACCTTCTAACCCTCCACTTCCAAGTTGGTACAAATCGAATGCTCTTTCAAACATAATATTTTGAAATTTCTTATAATACCTTATATTAAAGCTATTTATTCAAAAAACTTCCCCTCTGCTCCCATTATTGTAATCATAGTGTCCTAAGGAACATGCATCATCTCATATTTACTTTGTGTAATATCTTAAGCTTAGCACACTGCTTGTCCGTGTGACCATGTCCATAGGACAATGGTTCATATCCATAGAAAACTTTAATAAATGGTTATTGGATGAAATTTAATTCTCTGAACTAGACGCATAGCCTTTAGTCATATCTAATTCATTCTGGACTTGGCCAGATTAATCTCCTTAAAGGAGCTCTGTCTTCATGTCATTTTTCTATGAAAAAAATTCTTAATATTTGTCCACTGCCTATAGAGTTTAGGTTTAAACAGGGAAGCCTGGTATGCAAAAGTCAATTTAACTCATTCTTGTCCTATTTTTCCAATTCTGTTTATTGCTGTCCCCAACATTCTTACTGCCTGAGTGCTTTACCGCTGCCCCTTGTACAACCCTTTCATAGTTTTGCCTACATATCTTTTTTAAAAAGCCACTGTTCCAACTAAAGTTTCCTCTCTACTGCTTTGCTGCCTTTTTTCTTTTTTAAAGAAAGGCAAAGAATGAGAAATTATCACTGGATTTTGTAGAGGAGAGATCAATAGTAACACTGAAGAATGGAACATGGAAATTCTATAGATTTAGGGACAGAGACAACGAAAGAAGTGGGAACAGATGTGTGACTCATTTACTTAGTTGTTTGGCAGCAAGCACAAGTGTGGCCAGTAATACCACTCTGGGTGAGGTCAGTGGTTGCAGAGGCCACTTTTGTTTGGGTTGGTCATTGGTGGAGATGGTAGTGCAGGAATATCTGGAGAGAATGCTACCAAAACTGGGAGAGAGACAGTCTCAGCATACTGGCGCTCCCTCCAAAAGCTTAAATCTGGGCTTCTATCATAACCTTAACCTTCTCCTCTCTGGTTTTCTGTTCAGCTTTCATTGTGTCACTGTCATTTCTGGACCCCTTTCATGCTTACACATGTCCTTTGCCAGTTCTCTCCATCATCCATCAATTCTATAGCACCTCAAATCCTCCTTCCTTCAGCAAAATATTGCTCCTATTTGTTCAAATATCAGCCCTGATGAATCCAGACATCTACTATCTTTGTGATCCTATTATAAACCAAGAGGTGATAAAAAATGTACAAAATAAGACAAATTTGTTCTACATTAGATTTATTGTCACCAAGCTATAATGGTCCCAAGAGTGCCAAGGTTCACACTGCATTTCATAGTAGGCTCATCCTCCTACCCTCATAGTATTCTTCAAATGTGCCCCTTATTCATATGTTCTTATTTATTAATCCCTATCCCCTCTTCCCTCCCACACCCTATGTGCTTGTGCTAATTCTCTTTATCAAGACAGAACTCACTCACATTTTTGAAGAGAACATAGAAGCCATGGGATGGGAATTCTCCCTCCAACCCGTCAGCAAACCAGTATCCGTGGCCTTTCTCTGCTCCTCTCCTACTACAATACAGGCTCTAGCTGTCCCTCACACCTAAGGCAGTTGACATGGGCTGGGCTTTGGAATCCCTTCATTTCTGTTATCTGAAAAGACATCATTTCTTATCCATTTTCTCTTTTTGGCCCCGTTTCTCAATTTGCTCTTCTCTATCTGCATGTGAACCATGCTGATGCTCAAATCTTGCACAAAAATTTCTAAGGTCACCAATAACCCCATGGCAGTGAACAGAGTAGACATTTCCCAGTTTTCATATTACTTGACCTCCTGGCAAAATGCGATGTTGTTGGCCACTATCTCATCTCTGAAGCTCTTTCTTGGCCTCTATGACATCATACTCCCTTGACTATCCATCTGGGTGTCCTTTGCTGTCTTCCTTGTGAAACATCAGTTCCCACCTTCTCATGCCTGAAATTGATAGTAATGATGATAATAATGAAAGCAGAAATAATTAATGAGAAGCACCTGAAGAAACAACTAACATCTGGTAAGTGCCTACTATGTGCCAGACACTGTTCTTAAAACTTTATATATGTTATTTCATTTAATATTCCCATAGCCCTCGGGGATAAGTATTATTAGCTCCATTTTTATCTATGAGGGAATGGTGGTTCTAAGAGGTTAAGTAAATTGCTTCAGGCTGCACAGCTACTATATGAAGGAACAAGAGCTGAAACAAAAGCAGTCTGGTTTCAGAACACCAAACCTTGATCCCTGAATTTTAGTTTCCTGTGTTCGGAGTTCCCAATATTGGACTTACAGCATACTCTTCTTTATGCTCACAACTCCACTTACTCTTGTGTACCAAAGACTCACCAATGTATATATCTAGTCTTGACTTCTCCTTCTAACTCCAGACTTGACCACCTAAATGCCCATTTGATCTATACACTTGGAAAAACTTAAAGCTTCCTGGAGTAAGCCTGATGCAAAACTGGTGCTCTCCCACACTCTGTTCTTTCAGTATTTCCATAGTCAGGTGACGGTACCTTCATTCACTCAGGAGCTAATGCCCAAACCTTAGGTCAATAATTGCCATCCACAGCCCTCTCATCTCCATGTCATATCAGATACAAATCTGCTTGTGTTATAGCCTCGCTTAAAATAATTAGATGATTTTATGTTGACTAATTAATAAAGAATAATGATAAGAGAAGTAGAAGAAACAACTAATATTTAAATAACCCTACCTCACACCACTCTCTTACCCACCATGCTTTAGAAACCAGGGCTTATTTTAGTAGGCACAATGTGCCGTGTTGTCCTGACTCAGGACCTGTCCTTTCCTGTCTGTAATGCTCTGCGTTTTTCTAGATAAATGCTACTCAATTCTTAGTTCTCAGTTCAAATACTTCCTTAGAGAAGCCTTTCCCACTTCCCCAAACTAAGTCAGGTAACTGTATTAATGCACTCACATCATATATTTCTCATCAGGGTAAAATGCATTTCTTTATCGCAATATTAATTTTATTTTAGTTAATTATTTGATTGATATCTATTTCCAAATTAGACTGTAAGCTACATAAAGGCAATTATTTTATCATCACAAGAATAAGGACAATAATCAGACCCAGTGTTATAAGAACTTGGGGGATAAGATCAGGAAAAATAAGCAATGAGCCTAATAAAATATTTCTTCTTTCCTTTTTCCTATATAGTTCACTTATAAGGAAATCAACTAGTGGGAAGATATCAAGTATTTTGACAATGAAAAGATGATTTAATGTTTTTTAGTTTTAGATGACAGGGAATCATAGAAGGTGTGCATGTGTGTGTGTGTGTGTGTGTAGGCAGGTAAAAGAGAAGAAATTTGCAATCAATAATTTCAAGATGCATTTATAAAGCTAGACCCTTTGAGTCTGTTAATGTGAAGAGCTAATAAATTAGCAGGTAGTTGTGAACTTTGCCTCTGCTATCACATAGCAAACAGCTATCAAAACCATCTCAATTACTTGAGATCATACGGACAAGGCTGAGACAATCTGAAAATTTGCTGGGCTGCAAGATTCCATAGCAAAGTATGTGGGACATGTAGGCTAGGAAGAGCCCTTGGGATTAATCATAAATGATTACAAAGGAGACACATCAGAATAACCAACAGCTGAAGATGTTCTAGCCATGAAGACATGAAGACATGATAGGTTAGATGGGTCAGAGGAAGAGCATAGCCTGGTGGAGACTGACCATATCTAATGGTGATTCTCTGTGGAATTCAAATGAAAGGCATGGATGATGCCTCATTTTGCTTCTCCTTTCTAAAACCTAATCCCTAGTAACCTCTGTGTCATTCTCTGATGCGCTGGTGCCCACCTGTATTTCTCCTTTGCTTTATCTTACTTGGTTGCTCAGGGACCAGTATTACCAATTTCATGGTAACCAGTACTCAAACATGTTGGAGCCATTGGAAGAATGACATGTTGGCAAAAACAGGAAAGATTACAGACCATGAGGTCCAGGGACCTGCATCTGTATTGTTCACGGGGCCCTGAGTTGCCAGAAGAGATCATCCCTAGGAAGGGCAGTGCATTCTGTCAGCCTTTCATAGAACTCCTAACAGGGATGCCAGGCTATCAATTATTATGTTGACTCCCTACCCAATAGGACATTGCCTAGCTCAGGATAGACCCTGAACTAAAACTAGAGTCATTCTTTTGAACAAGTCCAAAAACTTGGACCATGAAAAATAAATTAGATTTCCCTATTTTCAGATAGCCCTTTGCTGTTGGACTTCTGCTGTGCCTTTTATACCTTCTCAGTTCCTTATTTTACTTATCTCACTGAGTCTTTTATTAGTGGCAACTGGACCCACCTTTTTTTCCAGGAAACACCCCACTCCTAAAGTAAACAGGTTAGTTCTGCCCCCAGTCTCTCCCTCTTTGCTTTACCTTATTAGGTTTACCCATTCAACTGTAGCTATGAGGTTGAAATCTCACAGATGGTAGATTTCAAGATCAGATCAGAACTCTCAGAGAAGTTTCTTCACTTATGGTAGTGCTAGTTCCAGAGCCTGGAATGAGCTGGTGGGAACCTGCTGCTCTGATGCTTAAAATAAGCACAGGAAGTGTTATAGGTGAAAGGTATATGGTAGGCACTCAAAAAGCATTTGCTAAAAGCATGCATAAATGAATGTAGGGGTTAAAACTGACAAATTTCCACAGAGAGCTTTATTCAATCCTTGATTTTTACCCCTATTGAAACAAGAATAATTCCTATTTTTTTCTGCAACAAGACTCTGCATCAGGATTGAGACATGGCACAAAACTTTGTCAAAGCCTGTTGGAATTTAATATTTAGACTAGATAGCTATACTTCTGTTCAGATAACCTCCCTCAAGGTACAGAAAATACATATGATGCCTATAGGTATCTAGGTATCTTGCAGGCTAGAGAATATTGCTTCTTGATAGCTCCCTCTCTCTCATAGTTTGAAGGTACAAATCATGAATACATCCTTCTTAGGACCTTTGGGATGATTGTTTTAGTGACTTAGGAAAAGAAAAACCTGTAGATTCACTACTTCTCTGTCTTCCTTCTCTTTCTAGGTTTTACTATTTCTTAAATTGCAACGGTTTATTTGCTTAAAGGAAGATTTATCCAGAGAAGTTGAAGATACCTAGAGTCACACTATTAGCCTTTTTTGTAGAAAGGATAACAGCTGGTGCTGGAGGTCAGTTCCCACACTTGAGTGTGTTAGTCACCTATTGTTGTTATGAAATACCTGAGAAAAAGTATTTAAAAAGAACAAAAAGTTTCCTGTTTTCAGAAGTTTCAATTCATGGTCAGCTGGTTCCATTCTTTTAGGCCATGTGGTAAGGCAGAAACATCATGGCAGCAAGAGCATGTGACAGAGGAGGCTGTCAGCTCATGGTCTCCAGGAAGCAAAGAGAGAAATAGAGGAAAGGGTCAAGTGCAAGACAAAGCCTTCTAGGGCACGCCCCCACTGACCTATTTCCTCCAATGAGGCCCCAAATCCTACAATTTCTATCATCTCATTATAGTCTAATTATGAAGCTATCCATTGCTCAGATCAGAGCCCTTGTGGTCCAATCATTTCCCAAAAGCCTCACCTCCTGACGTTGCTGCATGGGGGATGAAGCCTTCAACACATGAACCATTGGGGCACATTCCATATGCAAGTGATAACAGGTAAGCTCTTGCCTATCTTGGCATGTAGTTCAGTATCCTTTTTAAATCTTCACCTCTAACAGTGTGCTTTTACTCCATGTGCTCCATCCAGTGAAAAGTAATTCTAAAGCCAAACATGTACTTCCTAAGTGAAAAAGACACACAGAAAAGCCGAATCTCAGTCAGAGCAAAGCTACATTTCCAAGATCTTTGTATCATACTTTCACATGGGAGAATGTTTCCTAGAAACATGTCCTTTCTAAGGACAAAATCCATTCCAGGAGGCTCTTTGTAATTCAAAAAACATATCCTGGAAGCATCTTAAATGTCCAAGGAGGAGAGCTCAGCCTTGACCCAGGTAGGACCTTGTGGGGCTTGAGGGATAGGGTCTGGAACAATACAAATGAACACAAATCTCAGTCAGGCTGTTCAATACTCACACAGCTTTGAAGTGCTCTTGGAGTTCTTAGTGTATCACCTTCCTTCTCTGTACAAAGGGAATCCTATCACTACTTTGTGGGACCGAGTGACAGTGGATGCAATTCCAATACAGTGGCCATTTCAGTGCATACCCTAAAGTGGTTAGTTTTGTTTGTTGCTGTTAGTTTGTAACTCCCACACTTATTAACTATCTTATATCTATTCAGTCTAAGATGACAATTTTGCATCTGTGAATGAATGTGAATAATCAATCCATATGACAGAAGTTCTCTTTGGAATGTGCATATTTGTTTAATAAGGACAATAATATGGACAAAGAAAGCTCCAGTTTGACAATCATATAAGCTAGATTTTAATTTCTATAGCACCTCTGATTCTTAATTTGATTTCAGTTTCTTTATTTCCAAAATATAGAAAATATTCTCCATTTCAATTGATCTCACTTAATAGGATGGGTGCCATAGAGATGAATGAATTATGAGATTTTAATATGCATTTTTAATAGTCCAGACTACTGTTTTGTTTAGCCTCAGTGATTTTTAGGATTCTTATTTTAGTCTCATCATCTTTGAGGTATTATTTTATCTACAAAAGATGCTGTACTTCATTTCCTCTGAAGTGCTCTGTTTAAAAAATTCACCAAATAAATTTCATGTTTTTATCATCAATAATCATTTTACTAAATACCTTATGCATAGATTGGCATTTATTTTGCCACACTCTAAGTTTTCCAACATAACCAAATGTCATTAGTTTTTCCCCCAAATTAATACTGATTCTATTACAGTGTATATAGAAGTGTTGGCTCAGCAGCAGGGTTCCTCAATCTCAACAATGACAAAGCAGGTTGAGACCAGAATCTTTCAATCTCTTTTTTTATAAGCTTCAGGAGATAATATGAAGGATGAAAAACAACTGAGGAAAGGTACTCATGACCTTTCCTTTACTTTATGAAAATAAAATTTATCTCTGTTACTCGTGTTTTCTTCTTTGTTCTTCCCCGGATTTCATTATTTCATGTAACTCACCATATTCAACTATTTGTCCATTGATTTTATTATAGCGAATTCTGATGTTTTATTCTCTGGGATAAAAATTAAATAGCAAATTACTTTTTGTTCCAACAAAGGCTCATTTTTTTAATATTTTTTTCTTTCTTCAATTTTTCTTTTTAAATCCACCCCCTCCCCAAGTCTAGTGCTATTAATTATTAATGACATTTAGAAACATGTCATTCTGGGGTTCTAGTGCAATGGGGGAACCTGTAATAAAAAGACAGCAGAATATGTTAATCCAGGAAGTCAGACCAAGGTTTTTTTCTTAAAGTTTAGATACTCAGTGTCATGCTTCCACCAGGTTCCATTGCTGAAACTTACTGTGCATAATGACTGGGATTCCGGAGGAAAGAGAGTTGGTATATTATGATAAATCAACGCACCTTGCAGCTATTCATTTCCTGTGCTTAGAACTTAATTTATTTCTCAGTCATCTGATGAGCATAATGCAGAGAGAGTCTCTGGTTTTTATCTACTCTGAGCAGGACAGCATATTGCTCTAGTAAGCATAATGGGTGGAAATTAGACTCAGAATTCTGGCTGGAGAGTTCTTTCCATGTGAGGAAAATAGATACAGATAAATCACCCTTTCTGTACAATGCCTTTACAGCAAACCAAGGAAGAATGGCATGGGGAGGAGGTGGTGGCCACAGCTCAGTAGTCTCTATGAATGGCTTTGGTAAATAGGAACAGTGTGGTGCAAGACCTGATGTCGCTGTTACTGATTGCAGATCTAAAGGGTCTGTGCTTTTTTATATAGGAAAGGGACTAGATGGAGTGAAGTTTATTGTTACTTCTTGACTCACTTAGCCACTTTTTTTAGCTTACCTTTCTATCTGCACCACAAATTGTCAGTAAAGTTTGCCAAGCTAAAATATTTGACACTAACAAGAAATTTTCTACCTTTGTAAAATTAAAGTAAGAGTTTTAAAGGATAGACCTCAAAACATCCAGGAAATTGGAGCTTTTTCCCATGAGCAGAGCTGATATAAGAAAGCTTAGAAGATGGTGTATGAAAAGAAGAAATTAAATCAGTAAAACTAATGAAAAATTATAATCCCTACCAAGCTTCTGAAATATAGTTCAAATATCTCCTTTTATCTAAAAACATGGTATATGTAAATGTTGTATGAATAAACCTCTGTGTTATTATGTACTTTCCAAAGTGCATCCAGAATCACTATCTCATTTGAACCTTACAGTAAAGAATATGGGCAAATATAATTCTCATTGTTCTTTTACAGAAATTGAAACTCAAAAAAGTAACATGATTTTCTCAATGTCAGGATAAGTTAGTACCAACACCTCACAGAGTGTCTGACAAGTAGAAATAACTATGTAAATATTATTTGAGTGAATGGATACATGAAAAGCAGATCTGATCCCTAGTTCACTTTCTTTTTCTCTAATATAACTCCTTAGAAACTCCTGTTACCTTCTGGTATGTTATAGGTCAGAGTATTAGTTTGATACACCCTACCTAAAGAAAGTCACAAACTTCCAGAAAACTGCTCTGTGTATTGTTCATTCTGGGTGCAGTTTTAAATAATTCTACAGTTGCATCTCTCTGTATTCTCCTTTCTTCACTCCTTATGAAAAGAACAGTTTTTATAAAGCTTTAAGAATGAGAATATGGGTAATCAGAGTTAAATCTTCTTCCTGTGGTTCAATATTGAGAAAAGAAGACAAGGACTTTAATTTTCAGCACCAGGTGGTCTGTTCAGTTGAGTTGCTTCTAATTTATGTAGAAGCACTAGCTCACCTTTCTTTATATGAGTTGCTATAAAGTGATGGAAAAAGATTGAAAATTAAATCATAGTTTTAAATTGAAATGAATCTTTCAGTGAATCCTTTGCACAGACTCTCTGAGGAAGTATTCATGGGAAGTGAAAAGTCATGAGGAGAAATAAAAGCCAGGACACTTGAAGACATTGAAGCCTCTGGCACACATGACTACATCAGATGCTAGACACAGCCCAGCTCCTAGCATCTTAACATAAATGCTTACACAAAAAGCCGATTCATATCAATTCCCACTATCCTATACAACATGCTCAGCTTAAAATAACCTTTCACAAAAAGTGAAAGTGCAGTGTGAGAGACAAGAAAAGCACCAGTAACAGACGCAGACATGACAAAAAGATATCAGATAAGGAATTCAAAATAACTATGATTAATGTGCTAATAATGCTAATGAAGAAAAAAAGCAACATGCAAAGAGAGGTAGGTAACAGAAACAGAGAGACAGAAACACAGGAAAGAATCAAAAGGAAATAGTAAAAATTTTAAAATCTTATAACACAAAGAAAAATGTTATTTGATGGCCTCGCAGTAGACTGGACAGAACTGAAGATAATCAGGGAGACTTAAGATAGGCCAACTAAATTTCAGTACTGAAGTGCAAGGAGAAAAAAATAATGAAAATCATAAAGCAATATTAAATAACTGTGAGAAACTTTTGAAAGGTGTTAACGTATACATAATTACATTGCCAAAAAGAGAAGGAAGAGAGGACAATGGAAGAGAAGAAACATTTAAAGTAATAATGTCTGAAACTTTTCCGAACTTTATTACAGACATTCAGTCATAGACCAAGGAAGCTCAAGAGAATAAACATCAAAAAACCCCAGAATAAACAAATAAAAACACTCCTAAAAGTTAGGAATATTATAAATATTATATTTAAACTGTAGTAAATCAAAGATTAAAAAAATTCTTGAAGCCTGGCAGGAACAAGGGTTGTGGAGACTCTTTACTATGGAGGAGTAAGGGTATGCAGTGGGCTTCTTAGCAAACCTTACCAATAAAGAGTGTCATAAAATCTTTCCAGGGTTGAGAGAAAAAAAAAAGATGCCATCCTAGAATTCTAAATCTATTGAAATGATTTATTTAAAGTGATTAAAAAACGAAGAGTTTTAGAGACAAGAAAACTAAGTAAATCCATTGATAGCAGAATTCCTTTGCAATAACCATTTCAAAAACAGAAGAAATTCTTTTGGGAGAATGACAAAAATCAAAGAATGAAAACTAAAATCTAAATGGAAAGATTATTAGATAAATAATAAATAAAGGTAAAAGCAGTTCTCCCATATTTCTTCTTATTTATTTTTCTGAAGACAATTTCTGGTTCACAGTAATAACAGTAACACTTTATTGGGTGACTATAACATATGGAATAGTGAAATGAATGATAGCAATGTCATAAGTGGCATAAAGGAAATATTAGGAAGAGTCTGCTACCTGCAATTCTTGTGAAGTAGTATAGCAGTATTTGAAGATGGACCTATTTTACTTAAGAGTATATATCAGAAACAGTTGATTAAACCATTAAAAATTTTAAAAAAGTATATTTGAGAGTATATAAAACGGAGTCTTATAAAATGATCAATTAAGACAAAAATAAGGGAAAAAAAGAAAGACCAAAGTAATGAATGGAAGACAGTTACAATCATGGTAGATATCAAATCAGCAATATATATATATATTTTTTGGTACTGGGGATTGAACTCAGGGGCACTTGACCACTGAGCCACATCCCCAGCCCCATTTTGTGTTTTATGTAGAGACAGGGTCTCACTGAGTTGCTTAGCACCTCGTCCTTGCTGAGGCTGGCTTTGAACTCGCGATTCTTCTGTCTCAGCCTCCCTAAGTGCTGGGATTACAGGCTTGAACCACCGCACCCGGCTCTCAAATCAACAATATTGACAATCACTTTACATGTGAATGATCAAAATATACAAGGAAAAACAGATACTGTTAAAACGAGTCTTAAGAAAAAACTCAATTCCATGTTGTCTAAAAGAAACAACACAAATATAAAGACATAGGATAATAGTAAAAGGATAAAAAAGCCATGCTATGAAAGTCATAATCAAAAGAAATCTGGAATAGTTATATTAATTTTAAGACAAAGAAAATATAAAACCAGGAAAATTACCAGAGATTGAGAGGAATTACATAATAATAAAGAACTGATTCTCCAAGAAGAGTAACCTTAATCTTTAAAGTGGTTACACCTAAAAACACAACATTGAACTATGTGAAACAAAAAATAAATAAATAAATAAACCAAACCCAAACCAAAAACAAAAACAAAAACAACAAAGCAAAACTGATAGACATGATAGGAGAAATAGATCTTTCTTGTTTAAAGAATTCAGCATTGTTATTAATTGTTAGATCAAGCAAGCAGATAATCAGCAAGAATAAACAACATCAATAATCAACTTGATCTAACTGACATTTATAGCACTATATACAACAAATGGCAACTACACATCCTTCTTAGGCACACATTGGAACATTAACCTAGTTAGACCATATAGGATTAGAATCAGTCTAAAACAGACCTTCACAAATTTAAACAAATAGCATCATACAAAGTAATTTATTAAACTAGAAATTCACAACAAAAAGCTAGAAAATCTACAAACATGTAGAAAGTAAACAATACACTTTTAAATTATACCTGGGCCAAAGAAGTCCCAAAAGAAATTTTAAAACATTTTGAACTAAATGAAAATGAATATTCAACATATCAAAATATATGAAATGTAGAAAATGCAATGGTTAAATGAAAATATATGGTATTAAATATATGCATTAGAAAAAAATCCAAATCTTATGAAACTGGAGAAAGAAGAGCAGAAAAATTTTATGCCAATATTAGAATAGAAAATCAATTTAAAATCTAAAACAGGAAATCAATATAGAAAATCAATGAAAGTAAAAGATGATTCAAAGTATCAATAAAATTGATAAACTTCTATGCTGGCCAATTTTTCTACATCTGAAATGAAAAATGAGATATAACTATTGATGCCAGGGACATTACATTGGTAATAAAATTACATTAATAGTTGGGCATGGTGCGACACACCTGTGATCAATTTAGGAGGCTGAGGCAGGAGAATTCCAAGTTCAGGATCAGCATGGGTAACTTAGATCCTCAGCAATTTAGCAAGACCCTGTCTCAAAATAAAAATGAAAGCACAGTGCTTAAGTGTACTTGGATTGAATCCCCAGTACCCTCACCCAAAAAAGAATATTAAGAACAATTCTATAATACAAATTTTGTAACATAAGGTGGGCAATTCCTTGAAAAACAATTTACTACAACTCTCATAAAATAATCTGAATAGGTTCATATGCAATAAAGAATTTGCAGTGCAATGAAGAAATTGAATTAATAATCAATAACTTTCCAAAATAGAAAGAGAATTCCCCTAAAAAGTTAAATACTGGTGATTACTCCAAACATTTAAACAAACAAAAAAATGACATCAATTTTCAGCAGTTTCTGCCAGCAAATAGAGGCAAAGGGAAAACTTCTTAAATTGTTCTATGAGGATAGCATTACTATAACATTAAAATGGATAAAAGCATTATAAAAAGAAAAGAAAATCACACACTAACTTCACTTATAAATATACATGGAAAATGTTTCAATGAAATGTTAGTAAGGTAAACCAAACTGTATATAGAAAGGATTAAATACCATGATAAGTTTAATTTTTAAAAAACTTTTTTTTAGTTGTTGATGGATCTTTATTTCATTCATTCATTATTTATATGTGGTGCTGAGGATCAAACCCAGTGCCTCATGCATGCTGGGCAAGTGCTCTACCACTGAGCTACAGCCCCAGCCCGATAAGTTGAATTTTTATCAGAAGTATACAAAACTGGCTCAGTATTTCAAAACCTATGTATTCCATCACATCAACTGTTGATGAAAGAACAACTACATTACCACATTAATTGAAAACTTTTGCTCTGCAACCAGGATGAGGATAAGAATGTCTACTTTCACCACTTATATGCATCATCACACTAGAAGTTCTGGTTACTACATTAAGACTATAAAAGAAAATAAAAGATATACAAATCAGAAAGAGAAAAAATAAAACTGTTCTTATTCACAAATGATAAAATTTCTATGTAGAAAACACCACAGAACTGACAAAAACAAAGAAACAAACAAAGATCTAGTGCTAAGAAATGTACAGTGTTGCAGTGTGGGTCTGGAATGTCCTCCAAATGCTCATGAGTTAAAGAAACCATAGCAATGTTCAGTGATGAAGTAATTGGATTGTAAGGGCTCTTACTTTATCATTGGATTAATTAATTTTATGGATTAATAATTTGAATTGACTATTTGGAAGTGGTAAGTGTAGGCAGATGGGGCATAGATGGAGGAATTAGGTAACTTGGGGTATGCCCTGGGGCACTAAGTTGTCCTTGTCCCCATCCCCCTTTTTCTCTCTCTCTGCTTCCTGGCTGTCAGGAGCTGAGCAGTTTGTCCAATGCCATGGTTTTATGCCATAATATTCTGTTTTGGAACCAACCAATCATAAGAATCAAACCTTGGACACTATGAGCCAAAATAAATATTTCCTCCATTAAGTTGTTCTTGTTAGATATTTAGTCATAGTGACAAAAAATTGACTAACATACATTTGGAAAGGTTGGAGAACACAAGGTTAACAGAAAAGTCCATTACCCCCGTGATTCCAGCTACTCAAGAATCAAGGCAAGAATATTACAGGTTCAAAGCCAGTTTGGGTAATTAAGTGAGGCCCTGTCTCAAAACAAAAATAAAAAGAGCTGGGGATTTAGCTCAGTGGAAGAGCACTCCTGGGTTCAATCCCCACTACCTCCTCCCCCAGATGAATTAGTTTGCCTGCAATTAACAACTATATTTTAAAAATAAAACAATACAATTTACAAGAAAAACAAAACCATAAAATAGTGGGTACATGGTTAGTAAAAATAAAATTTATGTACAGGAAATTTAAAACTCAGATGAAAGAAATCAATGAAGATGTCAATAAATGTCTAGATAGTCCATGTTCATGGATTGGTAGACTCTGAATTGTTATGTTAGTATTTTACAACTTTGTCTCAAAAATGATATTCACAAAATCCCAACAAAAATATCGCAGCTATTTATTTTTTGTCTATCAACAGATTGATTCCACAATTTACATAGAAAATCACTAGAACAGGAAATAGTCAACACAGTACTAAAGAACCAAGCTAAAGAATTCACATTACTCATTTGCAAGACTTAGTATAAAGTTCCAGTGATCAAAACAGCATGATATTTGAGAAATCATGTAGAGTAATGGAACAAAATGGAGAAGCCAAAGTCACTCAGACAGTCAACTGATCACTGATAGAGGCAATTCAATGCAGAAAGAATAGTCTTTCATCAAATGATAATATGACAATTGGGAATTTACATGCAAAAACAGATACAGACCTCACATCTTTCACAAAAACAGAGTCAAAATAGATCTTAGAACTACATGTAAAATGAAAGCTGAAATTTTTAGGAAATAAAAAACAAGAAAATGTAGCTAACTTCAGGTTTGTTGATGAGTTTTTAGACAGAACATCAAAACCATGATCTATGAAATAATAACAATTGATAAAGTGAATCTTACCACAGTTAAAAACTTCTACCAGATACTCTTGAGTACATATCCCAAAGAATCAATGTTGATGTACAATAGAGACCACTGTATGCGCATGTTTCTCATGGCACTATTCACAATAGCCAAATTATGGAATCAGCCTACATGTCCCTCGGTGGATAAATGTATAAGGAAAATGTGATATATATAACAATGGGGTGTTATTCAGTAATAAAATGAAGTAATGACATTTGAAGGAAAAATAAATGGAACTAGAAACCATCATGTTATGTGAAATAAGTCAGACACAGAGTTTTATCTCATGTGGAATTTAGAAGAAAGAAAAAAAGAAAAAATCAAATTAGAAAGAGAACTATTAGGAGACTTGGAGAGAAGAGGGTAGCAGGGAAGGTCAATATGATCATGTGATATGGACGCATGAAAATGTCACAAAAAAACCTTGATTTTGTACAAATTATGTGTACTAATGATTCTAACAAAGATTAGTTTAAAAAGCTACTCTGCAAAAGATGCCATTAACACAATAAGAAAATCACAAACTAGAGGGCAATATTTGCAAAAAAAAAATTTGATGTAAAACTTGGATTCAGAACATTCAGAAATAACTCTTAAGACTAGATAATAGAAAAACAATCCAATTAAAAAATTGGGGGAGTACTGTCAGACACCTCACCAAAGGAAATATAGTGACTGCAAATAATTCTATGAAAAGATATTCAACATTATTTGTTATTAAGGAATTGTAAATTAATACTGAAATACCAATATACACTTATTAAAATGGCTAAAATCCAAGAAAAAAATAGCAATACCAACTGATGGCAAGAACATAGAGAAATAGCAACTTTTATTCATTGATGATGAGACTGTAAATGGTACGGCCACTTTCATGTCCAGTACAGCAGTTTGTTACAAAGAGAAACATAGTCTTTCCATTCAATCCAGTAATCACCCCCTAGGTATTTACACAACTGATTTGAAAACTTACATGCACACAAACCCCTGAACAATAATGTTTATAGAAGCTCTATTCATAATCTTTAAAAAATCAAAGCAAGCAAGATGCCTTTCAATAGGTGAGTGAATAAACAAACTGTGGTATATCTTCACAATGGGATACTATTATTTAGTGATAAAAAGAAATGAGGAAAGACGTGGATGACTCTTAAGTGAATTTTTATGTGCAAGAAGCCAGTCTGAAAAAAAGCTACCTATTGTATGATTCTAATTATGTGACATTCTAGAAAAGACAGAACTAAAGAAACAGTAAAAAAGTAATAAAAACAATCAGTGGGTACTGGGAAAGTGGAGGTACTGAGCTGAATAGATAAAGCACAGGGCATTATTTTTAGAAACTATTCTGTAAGGTATTGAAATGGTGGACATAGAACAGTATGCGTTTGTTGATGAACATAGAACTTTACAGCACAAGTTTCCCTCCTTAATGCATATGCAAATTTTAAAAATTCACTTACAAGGTCAGAGGATCTCAGGATGGAATGCAAAATTTGACAAAACAGTTTAATCATCTTACAAATATATAGAACAGCTCACTGAAGAGGGTGAAGAGAAAAGGCGCTGGCCCTTGTGACCACAAATAAATAGTGCCTGTAAGACCAAAGACAACAGAGACTACCTTAGTTAATAAAATAAAGTAGTTAATAAAGGTGTGCCCACAGGAGTTCAGGCTAACAGTTCTGATATCACTGTACATGTATATTTGAATTGAACTAGTAAACCAAGGGTAGATGGTGGGAACCAGATTACTCATTGTTGGAGTGGGAAGTTAAAATAACTAAGGATAGGAGGCTAGAATGACCTATGTGATAATAGATTATGTTTAAGGACATTACTCATGTCTAGTTCACATAGATGATGTTGTAGTGTGAATCTGGAATGTCCTCCATGGGCCCAGGTGTTGAAGGCTTGGGCTCCAGGGTAGCACTACCCAGAGGTGGTGGAAGCTTTAGGAAGTAGAACATAGTGGAGGAAGTTAGGTCATTGGAGGGGGGTGTCCTTGAAGGGGATATTGGGACCCCAGCCCTTCTCCTCTCTCTTTACTTCCTGTCCACTATGAGGCAAGCAGGACATCTGTTACTTGCTCTTCACTATGATGTTACACCTAGCCGAAGGCCTGAAAAAAAAAAAGAGCCAATTGACCACGGATTGAAAGCTCCGAAACTCAGAGTCAACATAAGCTTTTCTTCCTTATAAATTGTTTCTCTCAGGTGACTGAAATCTGACTAGCACCTCATTATAGGTGTGTCTATACATATAAGGGTTGGTATTCACACAGGTATTTCCTTGCTCTGTTAGCAGAAGGATCTAGAAGCAACTCCCCCAGGAATTACATTCCAAGATCAAAGAGGGAAAAACAAAACCAGGTTCAGACTCCCATAGCCTGTTTGTAGTTATGATGTAATCATTTAATAAATAAAGGAAACCTCCATGATGTCATGGATTGGAGCTAGGCTGATCTGCTGGTACTACACAGCTTCACCATTTTCTTCATAGTTGTAATGATATTCTAAGATTGTAATGCGGGTTATGGTAGATCTTACTTAGAAATGACAATGGGATTATTACCCTCTTTTGATGTCAAATACCAGGCCCAGGAATCTCTTATGCCATGAATAGGGCACAAATAAATAGACTCATGTATAAATAATATTCTAACTGATAATAAAATCAGCAGTAAAACTATGTATCCCGCATGGCTCAAAGCTTTATATGTATCATCTCATTATCTTATTGAAAACACACAACAATAAGTTTAGATAAACAGTACAACATTTTTCATTTCACTGCTAGGGAATCTGAGAATAAGAGATTTAATAACTTACCCAAGGTTAAACAGCAAGTAAATGGAGAAGCTGGAATTCTAACCTATGTATTTGAACTTCTGAGCACACATTCTTTACTCATGTGGAAATTGCTTTGCAAAGGTAAGGCACTATTAAGCCATCCTTGCTCATTGTAAGAAGGACACTATATCACTGACAGCACCATCTGCTGTGGAGCACCCACATTCAGAAAGAATGGAAGCTTTTTTTAATGATCCACCTAGTCTCTGAAGCGTGAGATTTGATTGCCCATCATTTAGAACATAAGTGCTTTAATGGCACAAAATAATTTGGATCATGTGGTATTTTTTTTCTCCACCATTTAGAATATAAAGAGCACATCTGCGAAGGCAGTGTTACTGCTGGATAATGGCAAGGAATCCACTGACTCATGTGTCTCTGTAAGTGAACTCAATGTGAATAATATAAGCCTCAGTTTAGTGAGCACCTAGTATGTACTAGGCACTGTTCTAAACTCTTAATACATATTATTTTATTTACTCTTCACAAAAGTACTCTCAGCAAGTGTTATTTATAGGTCTCACAGAGCAGGATATTGGTAGACATAGGGAATGATATAGTAGGTTTAGGTCATAAGGCTAGAAAATGGAAGTCAGGATCTCTGCTTGCATTAACATGTGCTATTAAAGACAAGACTAAATCATCTCCCTATGGGCAGTTCACATCAAATGACAATTAGAAAGTGACAGATTTCAGGAAGATAGACTTGGGTATCATGGAGACACCAGAGTTCTGTGATTGCTTGTAGGTAAGTGAGTTTTTTCCAAAAACGTCACTTTAAAAACAATCTTCACAATAGATATTCTGCTCATGCAGTTAAGAAAAGCTAATTACACATTCAGATGGAGTGCACTCCTTGCATATCTCATAGAAATGAAGCATGTGTTCTAAGTGTCTGTCTCATTCAGTTACTTTTAAAATTGTGGTAGTGAGTCCACACTCAGGATTTGATCCCTACGTGGGCCGTTTAGTTGTGTCCATCCTTGTGTGTTTCTGTGTTTTCCACGGACACAGGAATCATCCTTCCTCGCGTCACCAGCCAGCAAATGGCCTATTGTCATCTGGATCAGTGGAACAATGTTATAATAAAACAGGGCAGAATTCCTGTAGTAAGGACTGCAGGATGATGTAGTTTATGGTGATGATCTGCTTATTTACAAAACTGCTTAAAATTCTAGCAAGCTATTGTATCTCCTTATTTAGTAAACCAACAGATTTTCAAGGCAAAACGAAGACTCAGAAAATGTGTCCTCTTGGCCTCCAGGCCACATGAGGAGAGCTATGGTAACATTCTTTCATGGCATTTCACCATAGCAAGGGACTCTCAGATCTCTATGGGTCGCTATGCCATTGGGAAAGGCTATCTTACAGGGGTAACATTGAGATTCTTAGGCACTGGATGACTTGACAAGTTTCTCTCTCTAATATTGTACAAATTGGCTCTTGAATCAGTCCCAAAGCTGGTACTTACTCAAGTATAACTTTTTACTCTAGTTTGTCAATGGCATACAATAAAGTTATCCCTGCATGTCTTTGTGGGATCAGGAAAAGCATGGACAGGACTCACACTGCCCTATCCCTGATGGATGTGGATTTCCCTGGTGTAGGACTGAGAAAATTTGGGGAAAATTCTTTGGTGATCAAAACAAGTGACTTTTTCTAGCCATGACATTTTATATTGGTTCTGTCTCTGAGAAATATTTTGAAAATATTCTTTTTTTTTTTTTTGGTACTGGGGATTGAACTCAGGGGTACTCGACCACTGAGCCACATCCCCAGCCCTATATTGTGTTTTATGTAGAGACAGGGTCTCAATGATTTGCTTAGCACCTCGCCATTGCTGAGGCTGGCTTTGAACTTGCAATTCTCCTGTCTCAGCCTCCCTAAGTGCTGGGATTACAGGCTTGAGCCACTGCACCTGGCTCAAAAATATTCTTTATACACATGAATGGTCAGATGTGTGAAAATTATAAAATAAAATTATGAAGCAAAAATTATTCATATTAGTCAAAAGATATAATCACTATAACTACCTCTGTTAGTCAACTTCTCATCACTGTGACCAAAATACCTGACAAGAACAATTTAAAAAAGGGAAAGTTTATTTGTGCTCAAGGTGTCAGAGCTCTCAGACCATGGTCAACAAGCTTCATTGCTCTGGGCCCAAGGTGAAGCAGAATATTATGGTGGGAGAGTACAGTAGGGTAAAGCTTCTCAGCTCATGGCAGCCAGGAAACAGTGGGAGAAGAAGAGCTAGAAACTAGGGACCAGATAGAATCCCCAAGGGCAACACCCCCAGTGACCTATCTCTGCCAGCCACGCCTACCTGCCTACAGTTATCACCCAGAAGTCCATTGCAGTTATTTGGATTAATCCACTGATGAGATTGCAGCTCTCATAATCTAATTCACCTCTGAACATTCCTTTATTGCCTAACACCTGAGCTTTGAGGGAATACCTTATATTCTAATTCTAATATACCTATATATCTTATGTAAGGTATAACACAAGTTCACCTTTGCAGGCTGCCTGAAACATGGACAGAGAATGATGTTATCTAAATACATTAAGCATTCATTCATTTACTGGTTATTTATAGATATACATGATAGTAGAGAAGCACTTTTTAAAGTTTGTGTCTAGAATAATACCCAGAAAAATTATCTGTAATATTAGGAAAATATTAGAAACTTATATGTCTTAAGACAAAGGAGCCCACAGAGAATATGGATGGGGCAGCCCCAAATAAAGATTTTGGGGAAAATGAGCTTTCCATCTCCGTTAATGGTTCAACAGTTGAGGCTGACTTTGCTATGTTCATAGCTATCATTTCAAATGCTTGTCTAACTCAGTTGAAAAGAGGAAAAATAACAAGTTGCCCCCAGAGTGAAGAACTCTTCAGGCTGATCCCACCTTGGAGTTCTACAGGCACACAGCGACTTGGCCCCTCTGTGCAGGAAGCCTCAGTTGCTGCTCTGACTTGTTACATCCCCCATGGGAAAATCTGCCCACCCAGCCTAGCTTCAAGAGGAAATGTGTAATGTCTTTGTTCAGTGCCACGTCATCTGCCATTTTGGACGTGTCTCCAGGTAAACAATGGTGAGTCTGCATTGTTCTTGTTGAACGACCTGATTCTCAGCATAGTGAGAACAGAAAGGGAAAGAGATGTAGCAGGAGCGTGAGGGGGTTTGTGAGTGTGGGTAGTGTTTTGTTTCTTGGTTTGTATGTTCAACTTGTAAAAAATTCTTTGGCCTGTGAATTTGTGGAAGGAACATTCTTTGAATATATATTTCATTAAATTAAAGAAATAAAAAGCCTGGCTGCATTTTTGTCAGTCATGGTAGATGGGCAGTAGTCTTAGGGTAAAAATATCTAATACAAAACTCTTGAATTAGGACTTTTGAATTTCAAACCCAACACACTCAGGTATTTCAAATGCCTGAAGCAGTATGCTTCGGTTCACATCCTCAGCAGAGTCTTGTAAACAATGTAGGCTAGCATTGCTCTTCTTCCCTTAAGGTTGCTTTATTTCAGAGATGGTGGGAAAGTCCACTAAACAAGTCTAAAGCCATGTCAGTTGTCTTATAACCATGGCTAATCAGCCCTCCTTGGCCTTCTCTGTAGACTCAAGTGACTTATGACTGCAGAATATGGCTACATTTTTTAACATTCACCGTAACTTCAAGAGTTACAGAACGATTTTTTTTCTTAACAATGCCTTATTTTCCTATAAAATAGGAAGGATCATGTTTTTAGGTATAGGAGAAAAGTGTACAACTTGTTTATTTTTTCTGTAGGAATGTGAGTATTGGCTTTCATGTTAGACCATTATAACAGACATGCTGTATGATCTGATCTAAAATATAATAAAATAACTGATCTCTATCAATCAAACTATACATTTTAGGTATGTATACACACACACACACAAAAAAAATTGCCACCATTTGTGCACATTTCCCTAAAGCTTTTTGAAAATTGCTGAAAGTTTAATTACCAAGCCAGTTGCAGAAAGCAGAAGTTAACTAACAGATCTTACTCCCTAAACCACACTTATGCAATCAATGATCCTTTACAATAAAGCACAGTCATATGGAGTCTGACTGCCTAGTATTCTGTAGGAGGATAAGGCAGGTGGGATGAGGGGGGGATAAGAGATATGGAAGCTGAAGGAAGGAGGAAACCGACTCAAACAAAAGCCATCTTCTCCAAAGTTACCCATTGGGGATATACCAGAGCAAGAATCTGATCTAAATTTTAGAGTATATTGGGGTGGAGGTAATGGGGTGGAGGAGGGCTCAAAGTGTTTTGCTCTAAATCTGTGCTTCTGTGTACTCACTGTTCGTGCTGTGCTGCCCGGCTCTCAACCCCACAGTAGGAGCAATGGGAGCATACTCACAAGCAGCACTCTGGTTTCAGGTCTCTGACATATTCATGATGCACCATATCTGCAAGTTGAACAGTGTAGATTGATTGTAATCTAGTGGTTCATTCCTACCACCCAGCTTGATCCACATGAGACCTGGAAAAGGAAAGAGGGAAGGTTTTGTTCAAGGTTAACAACATGGCCAAAGACCAAAACTATGATTTCCATCAAATGACCAGGGCTCAAACTCTGGTTCCATCACGAATTAATGTTGAAAAGATAGGGGGGGTCACCCTGAGCCTCATTCCTTCATTTATTTCCTTATCTATGCTCCTTGCTGATAGAATGTAATGATGCAAGGTTGTGCTTAGCATAACATCTGATGGACAGTGACAGCCCAATGCATGGCAGCTATTATTCTCAGAAAGCACAGGCTCAGAAACTTCCTGGGGTTATAGCCAACAGCCACTCTAGATGGTGGCCCAGTTACATGGGCACTACACACTCTAAGTGTGGATTTGACTGCCAGGTCCATTTAGCCTTTCAAAAGTAAGCACTAAAGACTCTACCCACTCTTTCACCTCCTCAGCATCCTTCACCTGAATAAGCTGTGCCCACCAGCTGTCTTCTCTATAAGTGCATGGATCTTTCTTTCCTTCTCTGATGACACTCCCTTTCTAAGTCTCCCCACTTAGTGCTCCCAAGCAGCACTCTGGTTTCAAGTCTCTGACATATTCAGAGACCTAGTATGCTTGTTGCATACTAGGGTTAGCCCTTCATAAATAGAATTGTGACCACATGAAAAAACACACACACCTCAGACTGGCTGTATTTGGAGATAGGGCGTTTATAAAATGTAAGCACATTCAAATGTGATCATAGATGGGTCCTACTCTGACATGGCTGGTATCTTTATAAAAAGTGGAAATTTGGACACAGCTCAGGACAAACCCAGAAGCAGAGTGCCATGGGAAGATGAAGGCAGAGATCAAGGTGATGCATCTCATCTTTTAAGCTAAGGAACTCAAGACTTTGCCAATAAACCAATAGGGGAGGCATGAAAGAGATTCTCTCTCACAACCTTGGACAGGCACCAATGCTGCTAATGCCCTGATCTCAGACTTCTAGTTTACAAAACTGTGAGACAATAAATGTCTATAGTTTAAGTTTGTGGTACCTCCTGAAGAGACTAATTCAGAGACCTATCCACTGTCTTCATCATTTTCTTGCCATGGCTATTTATCTAGGAGACAATTAATGTATTTTGGCTGATCTTTTAAATCTGTCTCTTACTGAATCATAATACAATGTAGGTAGTTGCATATCTAAGGTAAAATAAACATATTGATTGAAACCAACATATAAGGCTAATTTTTTTTATTAGAAATTCATGTTAAATCCTGCATTTGCAGACTGAGCCTAAATGGCCCCTTCTCTTAGAGTAAGATATTCACATCTTGCACTCAGCTCTCAGTGATCTTTCCCAGGTTGACTGAGTATAAACCTGAAGGGATAATGGCTGATGTTTGGAAAGGTCCCCAGTTAAAGCTTCAGCACAGTAGATGTACCTTATGTCCAAGCTACCTGTCATTAGGATCTTCCTCCTTTACTTCAAATAATGATTACCAGAGCAAGGACCTCTGTGTTCAATACTCTTTGCTAAGAGTATATGCTTAGGAATTGTTTTATATAAAATAAAATTTCTAGCCTATCAAGACTTAAAATTAATTGATAAATATGGCAAAACTTAATACACAATATGTATAGTTAGAAAATAGATTATATTCTTTGAACTCTAATAATTAATGTTTTCAAACTTGAGACTCAGAAGCTACTATAGATACGATAGAGAGTGTTAAGAAAAAAAAAATAGAATAGGGAAACTTTGATCATATGCAGAACACACTCATTTTTTCAAAAGATGTCAGTTACATACTGCATGCAGTTCCCTATAGTCCTGTGTCAGTACTTTAGTGTTTTGGTCCTTTAGTTCCCAAGGCCAATGGATCTTTGTACTAATGAAGAACCAATACAGTATACAGGCTGAACATCCCTAATCCTCAAATCCAAAATCTGAAATGCTCCAAACTTCAAAACTTGCAAGTAATTCCCAGCAGTAACCGATAGTCTATGCAAATATGCCAAAATCTAGAAAACTTCAAAATATGAAATCTTTCTAGTGCTAAGCATTTCAGATAAGAGATACTCAACTCATACTGGACATGGACCTTTAGAATAGAAATTTACTTACCATTTAGTAAAGACAACAACAGCAGTTTGCCAGGAACCATCCTTGAAATGTGCATGAACCTAATTGGCATGGAAGCCATTGGGTGGGAAAGTCTGGTATCTGGGAACTCTCAGTGGCACTCCTGCTGGTTTGAGACTGCCCAGTACACAGGATATCCTACCTAGCCCTGCCAGGTTCAGCACTGCTTTGGAGTTGGGGTGACCTGCTGGAGCTACATAGCCATATAGCCTCTCAGAGATGGGTGTGGCTTGCTAAGATGCCAATCAACCTGTTTGCTGCAAGTCCCCTTGCCACACCAAGAAGCAAGATTCCTTCCTCTGAAACCTTATCCCTGCCTTTGAGGTAGTCTCCCTTAAATAAAGGACCTTGGAAATTTTCTAGTTCCTTTTGTAGCAGCTCCTATGTGGACTGGAGAAACTATAGGCACTCCTCTTTGAACCTAATTTCTGGCTCTGTCTCTTATTTATTTACAAAATATTTCAGACTTTCATTTTCTCATGTGGCTCATCATCTCTTGAGCAGGAAACTGCCCTGGCATGGTGCTGGCTGCCTCGCAATAGTAGTTTTATTCTGGACCTCTAACAGTGGCAAAAGAGGAAGCTATTCTTTCAGGAAGCAGACATGGACCAATGGAAACATGATCAATCATGAGAGAGTGGCACACCAGTGTGCTTTAAGCGTCATTGTATGATTTCGTCTCACAATTAACAGGTGTTGAACACATTTAATGATATGCTGCATCTATTTAAGATACGTTTAATCCCAGCAACTCAGGAGGCTGAGGCAGGAGGATAGCAAGTTTAAAGCCAGTCCCAGAAACTTAGTGAGATCCTGCTTCAAAAATAAAAGGGGGAGGGTGGATGAAGCTCAATGGTAAAGCATCCTCAGGTTCAATCTCTGCTACCAAAACAAACAAACAAAAACAAAAACAAGAGCAAGCAAGAAAAAGAAAGATGATTATTTTCTCAGAGGTTCTCAGGGGATAACATCTTTAAAGCTCAGCTGTGGTTTTACCAAAGATCATGGGAGGCATTGCCTGTTGACATACAGTTTGTGTGTCCCTATATACCTTAGGACATAGTTGAGTTCCTGACAGGTACAACATGGAGAGGAGGAGGACAGATCTCCATTGTAAGGACAGATCTCCTTCCAATCAGATTCTCAGAGAATAATGATAACAGATAATTGGGCTTGGAAGAGAAAATCACCCCCGATATTTTAGTTCTTGAATGTTCCACTTCAAAATTCCTCCTCTAAAATAATTACATAATAATTTCTATGAAGAAAATTATCTTTCCAATTGAAAACTATCCTTGGAAGAAAGTTAGGGCTTTATCTTTTGCATTTTTAAGCATTCCTTAGCTATCACAATTGGCTAAACACCTCTTTGAATGTAAATTTTGAGTAAAAAGACACTGGTAAAGGAAGGGGTGATCTTAGAAATTGGATCTCTCCTCCAGTGTTAGGTAAACCAGTGAAAGCTTGGCGCAGCCAGAGACCAAAAAGAAGGCTGAGGAGGAGAGGCAGTTGGCTCCAGATGGTGGTGGTAGGTACAAACTTTTTTCAAGCGTTTTTCAGGGCATTAACTTCCAGTGTCTGGCACAGGATCTGCAGCCTGTCAGCCCGGGTCACTATTCTTACTAACAAGATGGTCTCTCACAGTAGGAGTCAACAATGCCAGATACCTGATTTTTTCAGCCTCTGTTTTAGCAAAAATATTATCCAACTCTGGCCAATGGGTCCTAAGGAAGTGAATAGACTTTAAGACAGACTTTCTTTCCTGGGAAAGAAATGGTGAAAGGTAGAAACGTTGACCTGTTTGTGGGTGTGGTGATCTTAGGACACTGCTCTGAGCAGCAGCACTTGTCTTGTATCTATAAAGCAACAAGACAGAGTATAGAAAACCATGAAGTTGAGGACAGAAAGTAAAAGCAAAAATAACTGAAACAGGGATAGACCTCCGCAGATCAGTGATGCTCGTTTTTATTAAGCAACGGAGGGGCACATTTTCAGGAGAAAAAATGGCAACTAAGTACAAGAGGGATCTGAGTTTTGTAGGGTTCTGTGAGACTTGAATCATAGAAGAATGTGTCAGTTGGGCTGCCAGTGGAAGCAGTTGTGAAAGTTCAAAGCCCACTGTTGCTGGGAAATGGTGGAAGTCCAGAGCCCACTGTTTCCCTTCTGTCCCTGGGACCCATTGTCCTCCTTTTCTCCCTGGGGGTTGTTGTTCCCCCTTTTCCCCTAGCGGTTGTTGTTTTCCATATCCTTCCAGAAAGAGGCTGAATCTATAGGGCTTCTAAGCACCAACTTTGGCATAATTTACCCCCAAACATGTTATCATATGGGATGAACACTTTTATTTTGGAAAAAACCATAATATGTTCAGTATCCTGTTACTTGATGCTGAAAAGATTCTCCTGGCATTCAGTGTGCTAATACTAATTATAAATTAAAAGTATGTAATTGTGAATTTATATATACCTATACACAGTTATGTATAAAAAAAACAGCATGCATCTTCAAGTTTCCTCCAGTATGCACAACATGAAAAACAGCATTTATTGATTTAATTTATTAGAGGCAACGTGAAAAAAATAAATTTTGAAATAAACATAATTGAGTGTTCCAACAATTCATGCCTTCATTTTGATATTTTAAGTCTTCAAACCTATCGGGCTTCCTGCTAGGTGACAAAGATATAAATGGAAAATAAAATAGAGAAAGTCCATGTCCTTGTTAAGCTTTCATTACATTCCAGATTGGGCAGGAAAGAGAAGTTGACTCTTCACTGTAGAGTCAGGAGTTGAAGTCAACCCAGGATGTGTCTAATCCTTATGTTTTACACTTGAGCGGCTGACCTCTTCTGGGGAAATATTCAAACACAGGATGTTTGTGAATGTTTGGTGTCTAAACTCAACAGTTTCAACAGAGCCTGGGCAACCAGATCTCTCCCGTTCTCCACTGTGAATGTCTCACATCTTCCCCATGATCCTGAAGGCACCACAATGCCAACTCCCTTTCCTCAGTCTTTACAAATGCCTACCTTCCTACTTCTCAACAACACAGAAGCCAACAGAACACGTAGCTGATCCCCAAGAGCAGCCACATCCACAACAGTGTTTCTTACCCTTTCCTTACATTGGGTTATATTTCTCCAATATTAATATGCCCTTCTTCTGTAGGACTTATTCCTTGTCAATTGTCAATTACTCAAAAACAATTAATTATCTGTTTTTTTTTTTTTGCTACTAGGGATTGAACTCAGGGGCACTTGGCCGCACAGCCACATCTCCAGCCCCATTTTGTATTTTATTTAGAGACAGTGTCTCACTGAGTTACTTAGTGCCTCACTTTTGTTGAGGCTGGCTTTGAACTCACGATCCTCCTGCCTCAGCCTCCAGAGCTGCTAGGATTACAGGTGTGTGCCATCATGCCCAGCAGTTATCCTTGTTTTGAAGTCATCTTTTAAACATTCTGTAGAGTCTTTGTCTCCCAAAAAACAAAACAACTTCTATTCTGAGTTTCCCTCTTACAATATAGACATCTTCTCTTCCTAAGTTTCCACTTTATCTTCTTTTTCCATAATTTTGAAACAAAGTTGTAAAAGTCACTGATTCCATTTTTTATGATTGAGGAAGTAAAAATTTTCAACCTTTAATATACTTGAGGTCAGCTAGGCACAGTGGTACATGCCTGTAATCTTAGTGATTCAGGAAACTGAGACAGGAGGACTCTAAATTCAAAGTCAGTCTGGGTAACTTAGATCCTCTGCAATTTAGGGAGATATAGTCTCAAAAAAAAAAAAAAATACAAAGATCTGGAGTAAAGCAGCCCTGAGTTCAATGGTAAAGCAGCCCTGAGTATTCCAAGTACCAATTTAAAAAAAAAAAAAAAAAAAAAAGATGGGCTGGGGCTGTAGCTCAGTGGTAGAGCGCTTGCCTAGCGTGCATGAGGCACTGGGTTCGATCCTCAGCACCACGTAAAAATAAAATAAAGATATTCTGTCCACCTACAACCAAAAAATAAATATTTTAAAAAAAAAAGATACTTGGAGTTGACTAGCTGACATCTCTTTCCTTGAAATTCTTTAATTTCTTGTGCACTCTGACATAATATTTCCTTTGTTTCTCTTCTGTACTCTGGAGATTCCTTCCCTGGATTCCATGGCCACTGCTACATGTATGCATTCTTCCTGGCTGACAGCAGCCTGGCTTCTGGTATTCACTTCATTTTTATCTTCAGTCCAGTGACTCTCCAAACTCCACCTTCATCACAGCTGTATTTCCCATCGCCATCCAGTAGTCTTGCATGCAATTCAAGCTCAATATTTCCAGGGTCTAACTTCTCATCTTGCCCCTTCTATCAGGCCTACTATTTCTCTCATATTCCCTATATCAGAAAATATCTTCATTGTTGAAACTTCATTGTTGTCCAGAAGTTTCCTGAGATAACAGGAAGTCTTCTCCTTTTAGCTCTTTTACCTATCAATTCCTTCCACCTATATTACTTATGGGCTCTCAAATCTTCTTAATGTCTGTTGCTCCCAATCTATTAGGCCTTTATAATTTCTTTTCTTCATTTATTGCAATTACATAACTTGCTCCAACAACATTCTAACTTGTATCTCTGCCTTATATGACTACAGTCTATTCTTTTTTGGGGGTGTATAGGGGATTGAACTCAAGGGTACTCCACCACTGAGCCACATCCCCAGCCCTATTTTGTGTTTTATGTAGAGACAGGGTCTCACTAAGTTGCTTAGTGCCTCAGTGTTGCTGAGGCTGGCTTTGAACTGGCGATTCTCCTGTCTCAGCCTCCCTAAGCTACAGTCTACATTCTTATGCAGAGGACTACCATCAACAAAAACCCAAATTTCCCATCTCCTTCTTTTAGGCATTTTAGTGACTTGTTAGCTTTTAGGATAAAGTTTAACCATTTCATTATTGCCTTAAAGACTTACTATGGTTGACTCCTACTTCATTCTCTGATTCACTTTGTGCCTCTCCTATCTTTAATTTTTTGGTTCTAACTACACAAAACATATCCAGGTCTACTTAGACTAATACATATGTATCCAGGTCTACTTAGACTAATACATATCTTGAGACTTCCCCTCCCCTGCTCAATGTCTGGAAAGATCTTTGCCTATCAGATATCACGAAGTTTTGCACTGTCAAGTTATAAGACTCAGAGATTGTTTCAATCATTAGATTTCCTAAAAATTTCAAGTAACTGCAAGGCCACTGAGTTCCCTGCAAGCGTTTATTTCCCTTTAAGTTCTTGGTTCCATTTTTAAGCCTGGCTTCTAGTACTCATACCTAAGTTTATTGAGTTTAGTGACCAAATAATGATTGCTTATAAGATTTTCTTAAAGACATGTCTGTATGGCTTTTTTATTTTTTCCGAGTGGATCTGTGTGAAATCACACAACTTTCAGTTGATGTTATAAATTTGCTTCCAATTTTGCTCACATCTGGCCTCAAGGAAAGTACAGGTGACTGTTTTCCCCTTTCCTAGGCCTTTCCCAAGCATGCAAAGTCTCAGGATGACTTGTAGATTTCCTAGAATGTGTCAAAGCTACTAAAAGATCCCTATGTTTTTGTGGGTCTCCAGGATTTCTATTTGAAATTCCCAGGCAGGGAATGAAACCCTTAGAGAGTTCAGATGTTGCCTGGCACTTTGTGAGGCCTTGAGTATAAATACCCACACCCTCCCTGCATGCAAGCACACCTGGGCTGTGCTTTGTGTCAGATCAAGTAACCACCACACTGATTCCTCAGGGAGCTTCAAGGTTGACAACCTACGGAATGTGCTCTGGGGATTGTGATTTTAAAGGAGTTCCAGAAGCAATCAGGTTCCCGCATTGGCTTTTGGTTACTACCTTGCAGAACTGAGAAGGGAGGGGAAACAGGTGTAGCTCTCTAAGTTCAAGCTTCATAGTCTCATCAAGCTTTAGCATTTTTCTCTTGGATAAGTGATTTTCAGTTCTTTCTGTAACCTTTGTTTTTGCCAGACTTCTGAAACTATTTATTTTAGATGTTTTGCTTGTATTTTTATTGCTTTAGAGGGAGAGTAATTTTTCCAAGGTTCTCCTCCTTCCAGAAATTGACATCTGCATATTTCTTTTGCCTCTATGTATAGGGAATGTAATGCCCTACCCCACCCAAGATGGTCTCTTAATCTTCAGAAGTGACCAATAGTATATTAACTTAAATAACAAAAGAGAATTTTCAAACGTGATTAAATTAATGATTTTGGGATGCCTGAATTATGCTGGTTTCCCTGAGTGGATCTAAAGGGCCAAATAATTACAAGGGTCTTTATAAGTGAGAGGTAGGTGTGTAAAAATGAGGGAAGGAGACAGGATGCCAGAAGCAGGCATAAGAATCAGAAAGAGATTTGAAGATATTATGTTGCTAATTTTAAAGATGAAGGAAGAACCATGAGCCAAAGATTTCAGTTAAAACAGTAAGAAAGAAATAAGAAAAGGATTTTCCCTGCTGTGGTTTCTATCTTGAATATCCCCCAAAGGTGCACATGGTAAATCTTAGCCCCCGGCTGGTTGCACCACTTATTGAAAGATGGTGGAAACTTTAGGAGATGAATCCTAGTGGAACAAAGTTAGATCCCTGAAGGACATGTGGCGATCTCAGCCCCTCCTCATTTTTCGGTTTGCTTCTTTGCTGCCGTGAAGGTAGCAGCTTCCCCTGCTGGTGTTCCTGCATGATATGCTGCTTTGCCATAGGTCAAAAAGCAAACGGCCAACTGACCGTGGACTGAAACCTTCATTCCTTAAAAGTTGATTACCTTAGGCACTTTGCCACAGTAACAGGGAGCTGATTTACATAAGGACCTGTATCAAGAATGAATGCAGCACTTATGATACCTCAATTTTAGTCCAGGGAAATATAACTTAAGTTTTAATTTTTCAGAGCTGTGAGATAAGAAATTTGTTGTAAGTCATTAAGTTTGTGGCAATTTGTTATAATACCAATATGACATTAATATATTCTTTGAATTTATCTAATATATTGTTTTATATATGATGGCTTAAAATAACACAAACTTACTATCTTTCTATTTATATATCTTATTATAAATATTATTTGTACAGGCGGTTTTAGTGTCTGTTCAATAACCATGTGAGCTTCCTGCATTCAAGGACTCTTACTGTGAACACTTAACAGTATGCCTGACATAAATTAGAAACTCAGTGAATGTTCCTAAATGTTTTCATTTGCAGGGAAATTCTTCCTTTTCACCTGTCAGATTAAAGAGTTAGGATAAGGCTGGCAGTGTGATCTGTGATATCCTCTTATTCAGTAGGGAAGTATAATTAAAATAAAGAATTAGATAACAGTGGGTGGACATTAAAGCCATTGAGAAAGAAAGAAAATGAAAAACAAGGAAAATAATAGTTTTTATGGCTGGGATATATATATGTCTTGATGCAGACGTTCCCCATTGTTGGTATCACGGTTGACATTTACTTAGAAATGAAGGTGTATCTGTGGAATCTTTAAAATTAAATTGTTGTACTAAACGTCTAAAATGTGAAATATTCTGCAAGATTTGGAAATATTTCAATGAAGTACATTCCCATCAGCTTGCATGCCCACATACAAAACAAATTCACAAACAAAAAAAGTGTCAAAACCAACAATAAGCTGCTAAGCAAAATTTCCTATTTAATATACTTTTAATAAAAAGTTATGTTTTATGTAAAAGGCTACAATCCTTTTAAGAAAATAATATCTAAAAGCCTTTACATCCAAGAAAATGTATAAATACTGAAAACTGCAGGATGTTTTTCAAGATGTTATTCAGACAAGTATTGCATTTAAGTTATAATTTACCTCTCCGAACATCAATTTTCTCATCTGTAAGTTGAATTTAACAGCACTGATAAATTTTAAAGGACTGGTAATTTGATTAAATGTTATAATGTACATTGAATACTTCTCAGGTATTTGCTTTAACTCTTGTTTTCCTACATGTTTCCCATTACCCATTGGGTAACTGAATATGTATCTCTAACTATCTTTCCAAGAGTCAATGTGGCAGAGAGCCAGGATTTTGCAGCCAGATATAACTAGGTTTGAATTCCAGATATGACACACTCTATCTATATAAAACCTTGTTCATGCTGAGCTTCATTTTACTCAGATGTTAAAAAGAGAGTAATGTCATTTACTGCAAAGGGCTATTGAGCAGATGATGTGGACTGAAAACACAATGAAGTGATGTTTTGCTTCTAAAACGTGTAGCTAAGAAACACACCACTTGAAAGTACTCAGGAACTTCTGAGGAATCCAGGACATCAGGGTACACATTTCTAGAGAGAACCCAGAGGTGGCTCTGACATTTGCAGTCTGCTTCTTCCCTAGAAGAAATGGCCAATTTTACAGTAATACAAAGGGAAAGGCTATGATGATGGGTACAGAGCAATTAGTAAGAGGTAGAGAAGTCAGTAGAAATTTTGACAGTCTCCTGAGGCTGGTAAAACAATAATGAGCAATTGGGGTTCTCCAGGTACACAAGATGTGAACGGACAGACTCCCAGGGAGAAGTTATGTACAAATACTCCTCAAATAGTGATGGGGTTAAGTGTATAGAAACCCATCCCAAACTGAAAATATCATTAAGTAAAAATGTATTTAGCACACTAGCCTATGGGATATCATAGCTAAGCAACACAGAACACTGCAGAGTATCGGTGGTTTACCTTCTTGATAGTGGCTGTCTGGGAGTGCAGCTCCGGCTGCCACCTTGCTTTGCAAGAGAGGATCCTTAGCCCAGGAAAAGATTAAAACTCTAAATTCAAAGGACAGATTCTTCTGAATGTGTGTCACTTACACACCATTGTAAAGTCAAAAATCTGTAAGTTGAACTATCTTAAGTCAGGAACAATCTCCCACATGCATGTAGATGCACATGGGGAGACCAATGGGGTGAGTATACAAAGAAAAAGAGGGATGGGGGGAGAGAGAGAGCGATTTTAAATAATTAGCTTACATAACTTTGGAGATTCAAGCATAAAATCCACAAGGTAGACTGGCAGCCTGGAGTCCCAAGGAAGTACTGCAGGATGTGTGCTGGCGAAATTCTTTCTTGCTAAGGGAGTTAGTCTGTGTCCATTAAGGAATTCAAATGATTGATGAAGCTCACTTACATTATAGAGGGCAGTATTCTTTATTCAAAATCCACAGATTTAAATGTTAAACTCTTCCAAAGAATGTTTTCAAAGAAACATCCAGAATAATGTTTGACCAAATATCTGGGTACCATGACACAGCCAAGCAGACACAAAAAATTAATCATCACAGACATAGTGAAAATAAATGCCTATATCAATAAAATAAAAATAAATGTACAATAAATAGAAAATACCAGAAAGTCCAAAATTGGTGAATCTATAAAAATATTAATAAAATTTATGAAGTCTTAGAGATACTGGTCAAGTAAAGAAAAAGAAATATAATACAAATTTCCAAAATCAGAAAAGAAAAGGCAATGTTACTTTAGATTTTATATTCTTTGAAAATTATCATAATAATATTACACAATGTAGATAAATTTTCAAGTTTTTATAAATTAATAAAATTTCTTGAAAAGTATAATTTACAAAAATGAATAAAAGAAGATAAAATTTAAATATTCTTTTTTTAAATTTTTATTTATTTATTTATTCTACTTAGGTATACATGATAGCAGAGTGCAGTTTGGTTCATTGTACACAGATGGAGCAAAACTTTTCATTTCTCTGGTTGTATGTGATGTAGAATCACAACATACATGCAGTCATACATAAAGTTAGGGCTATGATGTCCATCATATTCCACCATCTTTAATGTCTCCATGCCCCCTCACCCCTTAGACCTCTGTGACCAAAGTTCCTCCATTCTTCCCATGTCTTCCCCCACATTATCAGCATCCACTTATCAGATGCTGGCATTTGGCATTTGGATTTTTGGGACTGGCTTACTTTACTAGCATGATATTCTCCAATTCCATCCATTTACCTGCAAATGCCATAATTTTATTCTCTCTTATTGCTGAGTAATATTCCATTGTGTATATATACCACAGTTTCTTTATCCATTCATCTATCCAAGGGCATCTAGGTTGGTTCCACAGTTTAGCTATTGTGAATTGAGCTGCTATAAACATTGAAGTGGCTGCGTCACTGTAGTATGCTGTTTTTAATTCTTCTGGGTATAGACCTAGGAGTGGGATAGCTGGGTCAAAAGGTGGTTCCATTCCAAGTTTTCTAAGAAATCTCCATACTGCTTTCCAGATTGGTTGTGCCAATTTTCAGTCCCACCAGCAATGTATGAGTGTGCCTTTTCCCCCACAACCTCACCAGCACTTATTGTTGTTTGTATTCTTGATAGCTGCCATTCTGACTGGTGTGAGATGAAATCTTAAAGTAGTTTTGATTTACATTTGTCTAATTACTAGAGATGTTGAACATTTTTTCATATGTCTGTTGATCGATTGTATATCTTCTTCTGTGAAGTTTCGTGAAATTTCAGCTCCTTGGCCCATTTATTGATTGGGTTGTTTATTTTTTTGGTGTTAAGTTTTTTGAGTTCTTTATATATCCTGGAGATCAGTGCTCTATCAGATGTGCATGTGGCAAAAATTTGTTCCCAGAGTGTAGGGTCTCTGTTCACTTCATTGATTGTTTCTTTTGCTGAGAAGAAGCTTTTTAGTTTGAATCCATCCCATTTACTGATTCTTGATTTTTACTTCTTGCACTATAGGAGTCTTGTTAAGGAAGTACGGTTCTAATCTGACAGGATGAAGATTTGGGCCTATTTTTTCTTCTATTTTTCTTCTTCTATTTCTTCTCTGGTCTAATTCCCAAGTCCTTGATCTACTTTGAGTTGAGTTTTGTGCATGGTGAGAGGGGTTTAGTTTCATTTTGCTGCATATGGATTTCTAGTTTCCCCAGCAACATTTGTTGAAGAGGCTATCTTTTCTCCAGTGTATGTGTTTTCTCCCTTGTCTATTACAATATAACTATATTCATGTGGGTTAGTCTCTGTGTCTTCTATTCTGTACCATTGGTCTACATGTCTACTTTGGTGCCAGTACCATGCTGTTTTTGTTACTATAGCTTTGTAGTATAATTTAAGGTCTGATATTGTGATGCCTCCTGCTTCACTCTTCTTGCTAAGGATTGCTTTTGCTATTCTGGGTCTCTTATTCTTCCAAATGAATTTCTTGATTGCCTTTTCTATTTCTATAAGAAATGATGTTGGGATTTTAATTGGAATAACATTGAATCTATTCTTTATGTTTTACAGAAATAGAATTTACTTTCTTCTGAAGAAACTACCATTTCAAAATTAATTTTTCTAAGCAAATAGGTAAGAAATAAGCACAACTTTGCAGCAAGTCTTCTGGGAAATAAAAAAAGTCACTCTCACAGTTCAAGATTTATTTAATTTTTTAAAATCAATCAATAATTCCTTCCACTAAGGGAATAATGATTATCTTAATGGATTCAGAAAAGGCATTAAAAAAAATCAATTCCTAGTACTTTAAGGACTTTCAGTTTTAGCACGTAAAGCCTGAAAGTCATGTAGAGCCATTCTCACAAGAAAAATCTTGAGCGAACTGAAAATCACTTTTCTTAGATACATGAGTTGAGGTTGCAGGGAAAAGTGCTGTCCAAATACATAGAACCAAGTACAGGAAACCCTGCTAATATCAGCTTACCTCAAGCAGAAGCCCTTGGAGCAAGGAAATGGTAGAAATGCTTGAGTGGTAAACTTGGTGGATTTCTCAAGGCTATATATGAACTAGATTGAGAGTTAAAAACTCCCGAGGGCACACTTTTTGGTGGAACTCAACTGCAGGACCCCAAGCAGGCACTTGAGATGAAGACCAAAGGAAAATGTGCTAGTGTTTCAGGCAAATGAGAGAAAAAGTTAAATCATTTAGAAATATACTCAAAATACTCCTCATAGCAGAAGACATGTTCTTTTTTAGAATCTTATTTGAGTAGTGGAAGAACAATGAGAGAACTCCAGCCTGCTCTATAGTTTAGGTCTCACATGATGGAATAAAAAATTCCACTAAATTCTTCTAAAAGTCACTGGTTAGGGACACAGATCCAATAAATTTTGAGATTTAGACACAATTATATAGAACACTCTCCTTTCTAATACCCAATCAATATAAAACAAATCTCCAGTATAATAATAACAAATTATAACTGAGAAACTTACAGGCATGCATTCTATTCAAGAAGGAGTTCTTACAGAAACTCAAAGAAAAAGATTAGTAAAAAAAGTGACTGGAGTAAACTCAAACTTCTTACACTAAAATTTACAACAAACAATATACAGCTTAATTTTTAGCAAAAGAAAAAAAAACTAGGCAACACACAATAAATTATGGGTAATATAAGAAAGAATATGAAAATTCTAAGTGAACATCAAAAGAAATAAATGCCAGAAATTGTAATCACTGTAACACAAATGAACAATATCTTGAACAAGCACACCAGCAGACTGGACATGACAAAGGAAAGAATTATTGATCTCGAATACATGTTAGTAGAGACTTTCTAAATTGGAAATAGAAGAGAAAAAAATAATTTCAAAAGAGATAAATATCCAAGAGTGTGAAATAATTAAAAAATGTAACATGTGCATAACGCAATTACCAAAAGGAGAAGAAAGAAAATGGAGCAGAAGAAATACTTGATGATATAATACCTGAGACTTTCCAAAATGAATGACAGGTATCTACATATAGATGCAGGGATCTTAGAGACAACCGAGTGGGATAGATAAAGAAAAAAAACTACACGTGGGCATACCACACAAAAACTGCAGAAAAGTGGAGAAAACCGAAATCTTGAAAAGGATATGTGGAGAGTAGAGGGGAAATAACTTGCCCCAAGAGGGAAAAACATAAAATTTGCGTTGCTTCTTGTCAGAAGCAACATTAGATGTATGAGAGTAAAATAAAGAGTTAAAAGGACAAAAACCAATAAAAACAAAATGAACAAAAACATCATCTAAAAATTATTAACATGAAAATTTTCTTCAAAAGTTAATGAGGAAGGGAGGAAATGCTGGAGAGTGATATTGACCAAATTACATTGTTATATTGTGTGCATGTGCAATATGTAACAAGTCCCATCATTATCTGCAACTAAAATGCACCAATAAAAATGTGAAAAAAAGAAGTGAATGAGAAATAAGGATTTCTTGGAAAGGAAGGAAAGGAGGGAGGGAGGGAGGGAGGGAAAGAAGTAAGGACAAACAGGAAGAATTTGTTATCAGTAGACTTGAATTACAAGAAAAATGTTAAAAGTTTCTTTACAGGGGAGAAAAATGACATATACGTCAGAAAATTGGCTCTGTATTAAGAAAGGAAGAACATTACAGGAAGAAAAATGAATATAATATATAGTTTTCTATTCTTATTGAGCTGATAAATATTTGGTCAAATTAATAATGCCAACAATGTACTGGGTGATTATAACATGCATATATGAAATTAGAGATAGTGATGTTTTATGGGATATGCTGGAAGAATAAGAGTGCTGTGTTATGAAGTACCTGCACTATACATGAAATGGCATAATTTTATTAGAAAAGGGTTTTAGATTAGATATGAATGAAGGTTGCATATTCTAGGATAACAATAATTTTTTAAAAGAAGTGTAATTACATTCTAAGAGAGGGAAGAAAATGGAAATAAAAACAGAGAATCAGAAAACAAAGGATCTTAAAGAGAAACATAAAAAAGTTTGATAAGTAGAAAGTATAACAGTCCTCTAATTTTATGACTTAGATGAAAAAGATAAGTTCCTAGACATAAACTATTATCACTTAAACAAGGAAAAACAGATAACCTGAATCCTGTGCCTATTAAAGATTTTCAGTCAATAATTAATAACTTCAGAAAGGAAATAATACTTCAGATGGTTTAACCATTGAATTTCACTGAACAATTAAGGAAAAATTAACCAATCTCTCTCTCTTAGAATGATGAAAATAGAGGAAATGGTTTCTAAGTCATTCTGAAGTCAACATTACTCTAATTCCAAAATGAGATAAGGACATTATAAGAAAATATACTACATATCAATATCTTCTGTGAACATTGATGCAAAAAACACTCAGTGAAAAATAAGGAAATTAAATACATAATGTACATATCCAGTCATATAAAACTAGCTCCAATTAAAAATATTTCATGTAATGTAATCTATGTAGATACCAATTAAAGAAAAAGATATGATCAGAAAAAAGCATTTGAAAAAACTGAATATCAGTTCTTAAAAAAATTCTAATCAAACAGAAATAGGATTTCCTCAATTTGAAAAACAAAAAAGACATACAGAAAAATGTACAACTAATATTTTAATGAAGGGAGCAAAAAAAGGAAGTTTTCCTCCTAAGATCAGGAATACCACCAAGGCAAGAATATGCCCACTCTATAGTTTTATTCAATGATATATTGGACATCTTAGCCAACTCAATAAGGTAATAAAAGGAAATAAAAGATATATATATTGGGAAGAAGGAATGCAAACTTTGTTACAGACAATATGATTTTTTTATACAGAAATTACCAAAGAATTGGCAAAACCAAAACAAAAACCAATACACAAAAACACTTCTGGAATTAATAAGCAATTATTTCAAGGCTCCAGGATAAAAATTAACATAAAAGAAAAATCAATTTCTTTTACATATAATGGCAATAAAAAAAACAAATTTTAAATAAAAAACACAACATTTACATTACCCCCCAAATGAAATACTTGGGCATAAGTCTGATAAAATATGTACAAAATCTGTATGAGAAATCTAGCAAACTCTGATGAAAGAAATTAAAGAAGGGCTAAGTAAACAGAGAAGCATTCCTTGTTGATGAATAGGAAGCCCCAATATCGCTACGTTTCAATTCCTCCCTACTTTATCTTCAGATTCGATGCAATAATTATCAGAGTTCCAGCAAGGTATATTGAGAATATCAAAAACCTGATTTAAAAATTATGTGGAAAGGCAAAGATAAGAATAGCCAACAAAATACTAAAGAAGAAAAGCCATGTTGGAGAATTGATATGACCTGTATTCAAGTTATAGTAAATAAAAATGGTATTGGTGAAAGTATAGACAAATAGATTATTAGAAGAGAATGGAGAATACAGAAATGCATACACACAACTAAACTCAACTCCTATCATAAGTGAACAAGTTCAAGTCAGTTGATGAAAGACAGACTTTACAACAAATGATGTGGGGACAATTGGTTGTCCATATGCTAAAGATAATTTAAATACAGACACAAACCTTATTATACTATTTGCTGTGATTAGGTCAAATGGACTATAGACTAATATGTAAAATGCAAGATGCAAATCTATAAAACTTCTAGAGACAACATAAGATAAAATCTGAGTGATTTGGGGTGAATAAGGAGTGTTTAGAAATAAAATAAGCATAATCTATGGAAACAAATGACATAAACTTCATTAAAATTCAACACTATTCTATGAAAAACACTTTTAGAAAATAAAAAAATCAAGTCATAGGCTGGGAGAACATATTTGCAAACAAATATTTGATAAAGAACTCATGTCCAAAATGTACAAAAGCCCCTTAACATTTCTACAATATGAAAACAAGGGACCCAGTTAAAATATTTACCTCACCAAAATTTTTAGTTTTATATTTTATCTTTAAGTCTAAATCCATTGTTTTCTGATTTCTTGCCAAAACAGAAAAGCAATAGAGAATCAATGAAAAAAGACTCCTTTAAAAAGTTTAATAAAATTGAGAAAAGTAGTAAGTCTGGAAAAGAAAAGAAGACATAAGGCACACATTTCCAATAGTATGAGTGAAAGGGGAGACACTGCAGAGCCTGCTAGCATGAACAGGTGAGTAAGAGAATATAATGACTAACTATCTACATGGCACTGATAACTTAGTTGATGGAGTGAAGCCCTGAAAAACAAATTGCTTAAATCATTTGTTGATAACCTTTTAACAAATGGAGCTAATTTCTCCAGTTCCATTTGTGGAAGTACTGTCTTTTCTCCATTGAGTGACTTGATTCATTATTAAAAAAAAATCAGTTGTGGATATTTGGTCAATTTCTGGGTTGTATATTATATTCAGTTGATCTGTGTTCCTCTCTCTCTACCCATATATCATAGTTTTTATTACTGTAACTAGTTTTGAAATCAGGCAGTTTCTTGCAGTTTATTCTTCATTTTCAAAATCACTTTAGCTATCATGGCTCATTTGTCTTATACATATATCAGAATAATTTTTTGAGTACCTATAAAATTCCATGATGGATCTTGATAGGATTAATTTTAAACCTATTTATCAATTTTGAGAGAATTGACATGTTTACTATGTTCATTATTTCAATTGATAGTCATGTTATATCTCTCATTAATTTAGTTCTTCTTATGTTTCTTTTCATTAGTACTGTGTAACTTTCAGAATACAAGTCCTGTGCATATTCATTGGAATTATACCTAAGAATTTCATTCTTTTAAAAAATTGATTGTGCCATGCAGGAGTGGTGCAAGCCTGTAGTCCCATTGACTCAGGAAGCTGAGGAAGGAGGATCACAAGTTCAAGGCCTCAGCAATTTTCAAGGTCCTAAATAACATAGGGAGACTATTTCTCAAAATAAAAATAAATAAAAATGGCTGGGGCTGTTGCTCAGTGGTAATATGCTCCTGGGTTCAACTCCTTTAAAAATATAAAATAAAATAAAAATAAAAAAAGATTGTGAGTGGCATTGTATTTCTAATTTTCACGTTCGCACATTCATTTCTGGCATATAGAAATATAACTGATGAGATTTTATCATATGTTCTTCCTTACTTCATTTTCACTGACATCTGAAGAAGAGATTCCTCTTTCTATCATTTCACTTTGTGGTATCCACTCTCCACACTGCATGAAGACAGCCCTCTTACTGCTGTTATTTCAAAATTCTGACTCTTCACTAGGGTTCTACTGAGACCACACCCATGGGAGACAGGGTGTTCTCATATCTCTTTGATGGGGCCAGAAATTCAGGATCCCTGTGTTCTACACTGACACTGTGAGTGTGGGTCTCCCTCCTTACCAGCCAGTAGGATGAAGGTCCCAGCTCCCTACTTAGCCTCTGCTACCACGGATAGATAGGGAGGTTTTAGTTTTAATTTTTTTCTGTAATGTTTATAGGAAGTAGGTCTAAGTTCTTCACCTTACCAGGCTTCCCCTTTTCTGGTCCTTCGGCTGCATAGAATCAGCTTTTGTTTTGGTTTTGGTTTTGTCTGTGCCTATTGGCATTTCTGGTTTGCCAGCTTCTTTAACTCTATGTCTTGGACAAATGCAGTTAAATGAAAACTTCAATGCACAGTTTTGTTGTTTCCCAGGTGCCAAGATCTCTGGAAAATCTCCATTCCCTTTATCTTTTGGAGTTTTCTTATGTTTATTTTGCAGGTGAATCCCAGAGGTTCTACTGCGCTGAACAGGGGAAGTAGTGAGGAAGTGCACCTCCTCAGTGTCCTGGAACTGAAGGGTCCACAAGATATTTTGAAATAACCCTATGACTGTAAATACTTACTAATATGGAATAAACATATTTATTTCCATATTGACCTCCCCTCTACTTGCTTTACTGGCATCTTTCCCCAGAGAGTACATTTCTCCCTACCACCCTCACAGTAGCTTTAATTCCTCTCAATTTCTAAGAACCAATGAGAGATAAAGGAAGATCAATATGATCATTCATTCTTTTTCTGTTTTTCTTCCCCCTAGAAAATAAAAATAAATCACAATTACTATGTCTTGACATTTGGATTCTATGACATCTAAATATATATATATATTTTTTTTTCTCTTTTTGTTTCTTTTTTATTTGTTCTAATCAGTTATACATGAGAGCAGAATGCTCTTCAATTCATTGTACACAATTGGAGCACAATTTTTCGTATCTCTGGGTGTACACAAAGTACTGTTACACCATTCGTGCAAACATACATGTACCTAGAGCAGTGATGCCCATCTCATTCCACCATTTTTCCTCTCCCCATGCCCCCTCCCCTCCCTTTCCTTTGGCTAATCCAAAGTCTCTCTACTCATTCATGCCTCCCCCTTTATGGATTAGCATCCACTTATCAGAGAAAACATTTGGCCTTTGGTTTTATGAGATTGGCTTACTTCACTTAGCATGATATTCTCCAACTCCATCCATTTACTTGCAAATGCCATAATCTTTTTCTCTTTTATTGCTGAGTAATATTTCATTGTGTATATATACCACAGTTTCTTTATCCAATCATCTAGTGAAGGGCATCTGGGTTGGTTCCATAGTTTAGCTATTGTGAATTGTGCTGCAATAAACATTGATGTGGCTGTGTCACTGTAGCATGCTGTTTTTAAGTGTTTTGGGTATAGACTGAGGAGTGGGATAGCTGAGTCAAATGGTGGTTCTATTCCAAGTTAAAAAAAACAAAGAAAATGTAATATGAAATATTTTAATCACTGTCAAGGACTTCATAAGCCACCTATTAGATTCATTATTTTAGCATTGCTCCAGGTTTAAAATCTTATCAAAGTCATTGAAAGAGAGCAAGGAAGCTATTGTACAATATACAAAATTTTAATTCTACTACTTATAGTAAAATAAAAATGTATTGTTTTACATTTTGTTTAATATATCCAGCATTAAAAATCATGCAATATATATTGATATATTTATTTTTGACACTTCTATTTGCAATGTCAAAGTGTCATAATAAAACTTTTTAAAAAATCTAAAAGAGCAATATTGTAAACAATGTTTAGACTTGAATTAATAACCATGTGTAATAAATATTATAATTCTTTTATTGGGAGAATGTCAGTGAATAGATTATATAACCACTTATAAGAACACTGTTAGATAAAAAATATTTAATATCTTAAAACCTTTAGAACTATTTAATATCATAGAGAAAAAAGCTTTAGACAGTTTGGTTATTCATGTCAAATATTCACCCAAAATATCAAAACATTCCAGTTATTTCAATTATTTATGGAACAAAAAAAATCTTCCTGAAAAATATTCTATAGGTGTAAGCACAAAAATAACAAGATATCAACTTAGTAGAAAGTTCATGAAAGTAAAATAAACAACAAAATTTAAAATGAATACAAAATTTTAGGATATTAAAATATCATAAATTAATACACTGTATCTTAAGTGCATGAATCTAGCAGAGGTGAGATTGTCTGGCATTTTAAGTAGTGTTGCACTGGACTTCCTTATACAATTTTACCTTGCTAGACATTTGGAGAATTAATTAGAAAACCAGTGTGAAGCCACATCTGTCCTAATCAATGATGCATTTATAAAAAGTTCAATTATTTGAAATAAGATAGAAGATGAAGTTTTATGCCAAGGTCTGTTCCAAGCCAAGTTGATGTGGAAGGAAAAGTTAATGAATTGATATCTACCAGGGTATAAAAAATTGGAATATAATATGTTCAAATATGTTAGTTTTATTATAGTTTTAAAAATACTTTAAATAGATGGGTAAAATAAAAGTTGAATCAAATTCTTGAGAAAACAATCATGAATCTCAGTGTGAACTAAATAAATGGTTAGCTTCCTAGAGGAAAGGACCATTCTACATTTTAAGCCGCTTTGATAATCAGCAGTGTTTTTTTGTACAACATAGGCACATGATAAATGGTAATTATTTGTAAATGATCATTTAAGTGGTGGAGGAGTCTAGAAATTATATGCAACTGATGGGAAAGATGCTGAACATATCTTTCTCATCTCTCTTTCCATTTGAGTGTTAGAAATAAACAAAACTCAATCCTTCTAGATATTTTTATGAATTGCTATAAATGGGATTCCAACTGTCTTTGGGAAGAAAAGAGATTGGAACACCACTCTTGCCCTTTCCCTCTATAAAAAAGTCTGATAAATTAAAAATGAGTCTGAACAATTCAACTGAGGTGTGATCATAGGAAAGAATGAGATAAAATATTACATGTAACTTCCTCAACAATATGTCCTCTCAGTTAAGAGAAGAAGAGAATCTGAACTGCCCCTCGACTCATTCACTCATTAGAGAGACAGGGTTATTCCATACAGAAAGCAGAATGACCCTGATCTGGAAGCCTCCCTGGCATTGGGCCTTGAGTAAAGGCTACGTGTCACCATGAAGCTATAAATCTGGAGCACAGATAGTTATTTATTTTCCCCAGAAGAACTTGAACTGATTAGTTCTTTTTACTCTAAAGGAACAAATGGAAAGTAAAATAGGACCAGGAGAGTGGTAACTTTGTGGCCTTGACAGGGAGGGCAAAGCCCTGGGTCAGTTGCACCTCCAGATTTCCACATCTGTGGGACTGTGGAGGTTTCATTACAGGGGTGTCTTCTGCTGTGTGCTCCTCTCAACTCATGCTCTCTGGAGAAAAGTAAGAGAGAATGATGACAAGCCAAGTGTAATGATATATGCCGTATTTTTTAGGATTATATGATTGGAGAAGTTGAAGAATTCAAGAATTGTATAGTTGGAGTAGAGATCCATACAAAAGACGAAGGTCAATGCTAGCAAGTGAATAAAGACTCAAAAATATTTAAACTTAATTGTGAATAGATATACAATCTTATATTGTACTCAATGTTTTTTAGTCCTAAATTTATTTATATATTGGTGACAGATACATAAGTAACTAAAAGCATTTAAATTCAGCTCTTTTAATAAAAGTTATTTTCCCATTAATTTAGAACATTCATTCCAGAAGCTTAGAAAAGTGAGGCAGGAGGATTGCTGGTTCAAAGCTACCCTCAGCAAGTTAGTGAGGCCCTGAGCAACTCAGTGAGACACTCTCTCTAAATAAAATTAAAAAAAGGTTTGGGGATGTAGCTCAGTGGTTAAGTGCCCTTGGGATCAATCCTCAGTACTAAAAAAATATTAGAACATTCAAGGTTGGACTTGTAATCTTAAGTAAGGCATAAGGCTATGTACACACTTCTTAAATACATACAGCTGTGTATCCACAAAAACTCATCAATACTGGCCTCCTAGCATTGGCAATAAGGAAAAAAGAACAGATAAATATTGGCTTTTGTTTCCCTCTCAACTTACATTTTTTTTTATTTTACACTTTTAAAAGTGTATTAACAATAGGAAAAACAGTGAAAAGTTCTTTACAAATTGCAAAAAGTAAAAGTACACACTTAATCTATAGTCTCCAAAAGTTTCTTGGAAAGCTCAATTAGGGAGCAATTCATCTGTGCATTCTGTTTGGTCTTCTAAAGCCTGATAATGCTGTAGTCTTAATTAAAGCAGGAAAAAACCTAATGCAGCTTTCAGTTTTCATTTTGTTAGATCAAGGAGAAAAAGGCACTCAGTACCTCTGTCAACATCTCTGAGAGTGGTTCAATTGCAGGTTGATTTTATTTAGTTAAATATCCTATAAGAGTCCATGCTCTTGATTCAAGGTTAAAATATGAATGTTGAAACTGTTGATGCTTGATCTAAGACTATAAGCAACCAAATTCTCAACTTGGAGCTGTTCACTTATCTAGTAGGCTGTCAGACTCAATAGTAGGCGAGGCTATCCCTCAGTGTACTTGAGATCTGAAACACTCTAATGTAGCCCATACCCCATTATAGTCATTTGAAAAGTTCAAGTCTAAGCCAACACATGCTTCTCACTCCAAAATTGAGTTGTCATAAAAGTCTATGAGGGTACCTTGGTTGATGTCCTGGTAGGTTTGAATTGTGGATCCATCAATAAAGGACTACAGCCTTGAGCATATCCTCATTATGAGAGCTCTAATGCTTTTGTCAGACAAAGAATCACATTGACTCATAGATCTAAGGAGCTCCAGCACAATAAGGGGATCTCAAGAGATCAGCCCTTACAGTCCTTAAGCACTTAAAATTCTAAAAAGAGCCTCTAGGCCATAATTCAAGAAAAGTCTATCTCACTTGTAAGAGTTCAAATTGTAGATCAATCTGTTCTAGCAAGACTTTACATTGTTTGAAAAAGAGCAGATCTATACATGCAATAAAAACTAAATGTGCAATGAGTACTTTCAATATAATCACATGTGCACGCCATGCTCAATATTTGTTTTTGTTTTTGTTTTTCATTGATCTCTGCAGAGAAAGGAAAACAGACAACCCAACCATGTCACTTTTTGCTTCAATCAGGCAGAGGTTCTCAGATAGTGGTGGAGTTTAGGTAGTATTCAAGGGAAAAGAACAGAAGCATTAGATTTGGTAGAAGCATGGAGTGAACAGAGAACATCAGAGACTAAAAGAAAAATTTATCTGGACAAATTAGATGGAGTAAGTGTATAATCAACAATTTAGTCACCTAGTTGTGAAGTTTTATATGAGTTTTGTTTTTGTTTTTTCTTGCAGAATGTAAAATTGACTCTTCCCTTGGGAATCTGTGACTCAATCTTTATCTCAATTAAACTTAGAAAGTCAGTGCAAAGGAAAGAGGAGAAGTTAAGTAGTACTGATTATAAGTCTAGTAAGCACTTGACACTTACATTATCTAATTAAAATTTCATAATAACCATGTGAGATGGAACTTGTTGCCTGATCTTATCAATGAAAAGTTAACAGTAAAACAACAACAACAACAAAATAGCATGGCAATAGTAAGTGAGATCTAGACCAGTGAGTCTTTAAAATACATAAATTCCATTGGCAGTTTCTGCTTGTCTCATTGTCATTGAAGGACAACCCACTGTCATTTTCTGCAAAAATCCACTCTTGCACCCAACTCTGTCTCAAGGTACTATCTCCAGGAGGTAGCCTTATTTTCCTCTTTCTCTTTAAGGCATGAAATTAGTGGGAAACTTTGCTTGATTTTACATTTAAAAACACATCTCTCTTTCCAGGAAAAAGCAGTGATTTAAAGGCCTGTTTAATTCTAATTAATTTAATGACAAAATAAATTAATGCCCATGAGAAAAAAGTTGTTAATTATGCCCTAATAATAGGAATGTCTTTTCCAACCCCAGATGCTATCAGCCAGCAGCCCCGCTCTGTTCTTTTCAATCCCATTAGCTCGCATTACTGCTTAGCTGAGATGTCCTTTATTTGGATTGGATAGGCTACACATGAGGAGTTAGGATTTGGGAAATCCAATTTTTATATTCTCTATCTTATGCCTTTCCTGGATAAAATAATCTGAACTCTTTGTTCAAATATGTCCATTCATTTCTTAATTTATTTATTTTCTCATGAGTTTATGCCATTTGTTTCACCCTGTGCTAGATACCAAGAATTTGAACTCTGCCCTCCTTCATTCGGTTCCAAGTTTAGAATGACAAATTAAACCAACACACCAAAGTGGAAATGTACAGGCAGAAGTTCAGATCCTCTATGAGCACAGAGAGCAGGCAACCTCCACAAAGCAGGTGGAGAGTGAGGATTGGACGAGGTGCAGTAGAGAACTTTTACCATAATGGAGAAACATTAGGTGGGTAAGTGGCAAAACTTCTAGGCAAAGGAGAAAGTAAGAACAAGAGAAGGCAGAGCATGATCTGTTCTGGAGATAGAGGCTGTTCTGTGAATAAATGTGTCTCAAAGAACAGTAAGGGATGAGACCGGAGAGGGCTGTATGGGCTCACGGTCATTGACCACTGGAACCAACACTGCTAATAACCTTCCCAGCCATATGCTCATCTTTGGGCACATGTCCATGCTCCAAATGTCCAGGGGAGAAAGGCCCAGTTCTACGCTCATGTAGGTAGCAAAACATCAGTCCAAGCCAGTCACAGTTCCTGTTCCCCTTGGTAGTGATGTCTTGGTAATGAGCAGGAGACACAGGTTGGCCTCTGAGGTGTGGAGTGTCCTGATTTGCCCAGGGCATTCTTCTTTTCCTGCAATATGTGTTAATATTACTAACTTTCATGCTCAAAAGTGTCTCTATTTGGAAGATAAATTATTTATTCATCCTAACTATGGTTCTTCTGGAAAATTCTTTCCAGTTTTTTTTTCCCCTCTTTTTGTAACATTTAGGAAGAAAGACTCTCTTTTTCTCTGGACACTAATGTACAATCGTGTTGCCTAGAGCTACTACAACCTTCCTGTAGTCATATGCAGAGGAGGGTATAGGGCAGAGACAGAAACAATCTGGACTGTTGAAATGTTATGGAGCCTCTGAATAAATCAACTCTAAAATCACCCTATGTTCAGTTTTCTTGTTATGTGAGATAATAAAATCCCTTGTGGTATACATTGATTAAATTTGATTTTACTATTCCTGAAGGTAAAAATACATTGACTAGTTGTAGGGATTTTAAATTTATTGATGTTATGAATTACGTATATACAAGATGTGTATATTTGTGTGTGTACTACATATACATACATATATATGAAGAAAAAAAAGAGCCTTAGAAATCATTTCATCCCAGCACTCATTTTTCCCCCCAAAATGAGTAGACTGAAACCCCAAAGAAGTGGATACAATTATCTAAGGTCACGTATGTTGTTAGCTGAAGAGCTGACACTAGCACTTGACCTTCTTTCATCATCTGAAGGTTATTTTCTGTTGTATTATGTGGTATAGTAGGAGATCTGGCCCCCATGTATCATAAAGGAGACCTCTGCATTCAGGAGTCTAATGTCTAGATGAGCAGAGATGATTTAAGGACCTGCATACAGTGAGTCAGATTATGACCTAGGAAATTTGAAATACTGAGAATCATAGTTGTTTAGGTTATTTACTCAAGATTATAAAGCCAGTGGTGGGATGGACCATAGTCATTGACTCTGAAAGAAAGGATGGCCACAGAAAATAGCAAGGAGGCAGAGAAAGATGGAGGGCCTCTGAGAACCCTGAATAACTCCCAGCTGCAGTCTGAGTCCTCAGTCTCAGGTGTCTTTTAACACACATGGTTTTGCAATGTAACATTTTTGTAGGTTGGGCTTGTTATCAATGGGAAAATTTTTAGTTTAAAGAGTAAGTCACTATATCTCCTAGTGATGCCAGAAAATTTTTCATAATTTTGTCAACTTGGTTAAAGCTCATGGTAAAATGTTTCATAAAGCCTCATTGGTATATATTTGTGTTATCCTCCATAGGAAAGTGTCTGATGATAAGGTCAATTCAATGAGAAAACAAAGCCGTGAGGTGGAAGGCGCAGATTCTCAATGGCATTACTTTTCATTCTTGAGCATCTGGATTCAATTGTTTCTGAATTCCATTTATCCTCTTACCTTTTAGTGGCATGAACAAAATAAGGTGGTTTTTCTTTTCTTACTAAAGTCTGTTTGCACAGGTTTTTTTCATTTGTATTAAAAACGACCTAACATGATGACTCAGCTATTACTTTCATTTATTTTCCTTTTAGTGATCAATTCTTCTTAGCTCATTTTAAGCATCACATTCAAATTGTAAAGCAGTTGTGATCAGAGGGATTAGCAATTTGGCTTCAGGATTGATGTATTCTTAGATGAGTTCTCCTTACAGATCCCTCAAGAAGCACCTGTAGCATGAATCAAATATTGATCTCTATTCAAATAGCTGTCACCATTGAGCATGGTTATATGATATTAATATTGAAAGTTCATACATTTAAAAAGTATGTGTTCTTCCTTTGTTTTAGAGGTGACCTACGGGCATTATAGATACTCAGAGCCAGAAATCCAACACTGGACCACTTTTGTTCTCCATTCTATTCGTGGCATGGCAATTAAAGAGTGGACTTAACTGACCTTGTTTGGTACAATAGGAGAGCTTCCAAAGAGTTGCATGTAAATTGAATTCTATTTTAAATATGCTGGAGAGTTTTCTATTGACTCATGTCCTACTGTGAATCCTTTAAAAAGTGAATAATTAGTTTCTAAATTTAGCCTTTATGTAAACCCAGATTTTTAAACATTGGGTTTGCCTAGAGTAAAATCCTTTGCAGAAGAGAACACAGTCCTCTTTCATTTGCGTTCCTCATAACTTTCAACGTTGCTGAATGTCCTTTTCCAAACCTATTGCCAGCTCACTCCAGGTCTTGTTTAATAAATAATCTGTTCGTTTTTGCCCATCCATAAAATAATCCCATTTTTAAAATCAAGATAAAGGTTTACGAGGCTGAGACAGGAGAATCGCGAGTTCAAAGCCAGCGTCAGCAACAGCGAGGCTAAGCAACTCGGTGAGACCCTGTCTCTACATAAAACACAAAATAGGGCTGGGGATGTGGCTCAGTGGTCAAGTGCCCCTGAGTTCAATCTCCAGTACCCCCCCCAAAAAAAGATAAAGGTTTACACTAACCTTTCATGGTAAGTGTCCATTGATTAAGAACATATATGATATACTCCCCAACCCCATCCCTTGCCATGCACACACTCACTATCACACTTGCTACAACAGTTCCAAATGACTTGCACCACCATTTTAATGCACTTTAATGCATCTTGTAAAACAGAAATGCTTTTATGTGGGAAACATTATTGTCTAAAAGTATTGATGTGGACTGTCCTGTGTCTTAGAAATATTCTTTACCTCCTAAACATTTTCAAACCCCAGGTGAAAACTCCAAAGTTAGATCACTGAAGAGAACCTGATTATGTTACTCCTATTTTTTTAAAAAAACTATTATATTATGGCCCTACTTCCCCCTCCTAGGCAGTTAATGGCTTGTTGCTTGGATAGATGTTATATAGTACGTATTTCATGGCACTACATGTGTGCACTGCAATTGATTGTGTCCATTATGCTCACACACTAGTGCAGTGGGTATTAGACTGGGATATCCTCATTGTGGGATATCCAAAGACCTTCTCATATTTTTATTACAATTATTAGCTCATATTAAGAATTAATAGGTTTCTCTGTGACATTTCAATGTATATGCAAAAATTTTCTAAAGAGTACATGAAATGAATAGTGTTTAAGGAATTGTAATATATTTTCAACTTCCTCGTACACTTTTTACTAAAATTGGTTTTCCTCTAATCTCAATTATGATTATGGTAGTTTATTTACTTAGTCATTGTTAAAATCACAGTCCTTTCATCATGACTCTTTTCATTCAGATTTAACAAAAGAAAGATAGTTTTCTCCCCATCTTAATATTGGGTATCACACTGGGTAAGCAAGGTATAATTTGAAATACTAATATTGGCTAAACCATTCTTAATTCAATGCCTCATATGCCCACGTCTCCTTTATTATGGGATAAATTGTCCCTTTCCAAAAATGGAAGAACTTCATGTTCTTGATAATGATTTGTTAAATTTTATGATACATTAATTATATCTGATGAATTGCAAGGTAACTTGATCCAGGAGAAAGTTTTAAAAATTAGATGTGTGTGTATCAACATTTTTAAAGAAAGAATTTTTGATACAATGACAAATAAATGATTATAAAGAATAAGGAAATTAAATTTAAAAAATTGTAAAGATAATTGAAAATATGATTTCAGGAGTAAAAAGAATATAAATTTCAACTATTACAGAAAAATTTTTATAGACGACTAATCACTATTGTATTAAATTTCATTAGATATAGAAGTTTAATCATAAATAACAATGCTTAAAGTACAAAAATTACATTCCTTGCAAATATTTACAATTTATGATGAAAAATATTATATAGTAATTTTAAAATGTGTGTGGATCTATGTTTTTTTCTCAAAATTCTTCTCAAGATAAGCTCTCTACACTGAGAATTAATCCCAGAATATTGATCCTCAACTTTAATATGTATGAATAATTTGGGGGATCTTGTTAAAAGGCAGATTCTATTTCCATATATCTGGAGGAGACCGAGAGTCTGTAATTCTAATGGGCACCTAGAAAAGATCATAATAAATGTTGTCCTTGGACTATTCTTGAAGTGTAGTGTGTTTCTAGAGCAATATATTTTCAGAGTGCTGGTCAGTCTACATTATTGGGTAGGAAAATCTACTTAGTGGATCCAGATCAGTATTTTTTTAATAGGGAAAAAGAATAGAGACAAAAAAAAAAAAAAACCCAAAACAAAAAAGAAAACCATAAAGAGAACATAAAATAAAAAAAGTGCTTTGAACATAGGGTATTATTTCACAGACTTCTGTTTTTATTTTGTGAGTGTTTGTATGTAGGTCTCAGCGTAAAATGTCTTTTTTACAGTGGGTTATGGGCAAAAAGTTTAAACGTCCCTGTTATAGAGAAAAGGTTTGCCTTACTAATTTTTTCCCGAGTGTCTACCACAGTACTTAGTAGGTGATAAATTGGTCGAGCAAACAAATACATGAACAGACAAATGATGGTACTCATACAGCTAAAACCACTTGTGACAGTAGAGTAGGTAATTCTAGATTGTTTATTATTTATTTTATCAAATCAAAGTAACAGAGAGGGAGCAAGCTCACTATTGTGTCCCATGTTGATGAGGATATTGACAGCAAATGAGGAACATCATGAAGACAGAGGAGACACATTTCTTGTCCCTAAGAGTGTTCAGTATCAGTAAGATATAAAGTTACAAAGTAAACACACATGAAATGCTAATCCAAATAAATCATACACTCTTGATTCTTCAGTGAACTTTAGCAACTGTCTAGGTTTTGAACATGGAATGAGATAATAATCTAAACCCTGGATGTTTGCAGGAGACAAGTCCATGCAGATAAGATAATTTTTAAAAAGAATTTAAGGAAAATTTATTCTCTTTATGTTTTGTTTTCTGCTAAAGTAATCTGCTTGTCATATTTATGGGATTATTTCTTGTTAGACACTGTACTGAACAGACAAAAACAACTCTTCTAAGAAGGGACTGGGGATCACTCTGCCTGCAGGTGGGAGGCAGAACTCTATGACCTCCAGAGCTGCTTTCCCCAAATATGTTTCCATTTAATTCATTTTTTTTTCAGAATTTTAAAATTATACTTTGCAAAAGTGCCTCAAGGTGTGAACACAATAAATAAAAACACAATGAATTCAAATATTTTTAAGAGTTCGAGGCAGCATTAAATACAAAGAAAAAAAAGCAATGAAAGAACATAGGATTTCAGTATCTATGCTCACTCTGAGTGTGATTGTTCCATTTTGCACTGGGAATTCTGGGATGTAAACTCTAAAATATGGACGACCAGGTTTCTTGGGAACCTGATGCCAAAATGAAATCTGTGGCAGAAAATTTAGGGAGAAACAAGGATGATTGTTAAATAAAGATCATCAGGAATTAAAGACAAAGATGTAATATTTACCCCTTTGACTCATTGAATGATTTTATGCATGTCATGGAACCTCTCTGAGCTGCTTCACTGTTTCCAACTGTAAGGACAATGATGATGTTTATCCAATACTCATTTCATGCAAATGTATAAATCAAAATCTGGAAAATACTTTAGACATGGTATGTATGGGTTCCATAAAATGCATCCATGGGTGGTGTGGCAGGCAAAGCAATATTCTACCAAAAAATGTCCATACACTAATCCTGGTACCTGAACTATGTGACCTTACATGGCAAAAGGGACTTTGCAGATATGTTTAAGTAAAGAATCTTGAAATGGGACGATTAGTTCTCTGGCCGGGTCTGATGTAGTACAAAGGTTTTTATAAGTGAATGGGGGAGGCAGACATTCAGTGATTCAATGTAAGGAGGACTCCACCCTCCACTGTTGGCTGTAGAGATTGAGAAGTAGGCCATGAATCAAGGAACTGGGGCAGTTTCTAGGAACTGGAGAAGATACGCTGTGGATTCTTCTCTTACAGCCTCCAGAAGGAACACAGCCCTGATGACATCATGATTTTAGCTCAGTGAGACTTTAGATCTCCACAATTAGAAGATAATAAATTTACATTAATCCTTTAAGTTTGTTTTAATTTGCTATCACAGTCTTAGAAAAATTATACAGGTAGCAGACACAGAAACAAACAGACTTATTTGGGATATAAATAAGATATATAATATCTTCTATCTGATGAATATTTAATGAGAACAAAATCTAGTTTTATTTCTTTGTGGGCAATTTTTACAAATGGGAAAAAGTCATCAAAGTTCACATGTACGTGAAACTCTTAAGTCATATCTATATCCCTAATCCTGGCCAGCTGTGTCAAAAAGCATGCTAAAGCTTATCTGTAATAAATGAAAAATGACTGAATATTTTAACTTAACTAAGTTTTTACAATTTTGTTTGTAAATAAGTATAATTTACATTTTAAGAGTTTATAAATATAAATACAAAAATAGAACTTAAAGATTTTGAAAGTACTTTTCATATGATTAACATCATTTGACTAATTCACATACATTATAGGTATAATTATATGCATTTTACAGAGCTATATGCATTTAAATTGAGGCTTACAGAAGTGAAGGAACCTGATAAAAGTCACAAAGCAAGTTAATGGAAAAACCAGGATTCTATTGCCCCAGTATTTAAACTATAAATCCACCTTTCAGCTCTATATTTCTCTTAGTTATGGATTATATTTGAAATTAACCAAAATGCAGGTAGATATGCCAATATACAAATGGGTCTCTTAGCCTTGTCAAAAATAAGAAGATAAATTTATTAGAATTATTTGATCTGATTTTAAATTAAATATAATTGTTCCTACTTGTGCAAGCTTTTTCTTGCAAACGAGAACGAAAAAATTTTAAAATCATAAAATGTTTTGATTATACAGATATTGAGAGGCCATTGTCTGCAATGAGTACTGATGCTGTGCTGTTTTTTATAGAAGCAGATTCTAGGTTTATATTGTCAAATGTCATTCTGCAGCATATATTGACATTTTACTGTGTTTTGAAAGAAAAAAAATTGTGTGTAGACACCTGTGTGTTTATTTGTGCCAGCATAAATGCATGTGTGTTTATAGAATATGGATGAGATGGGCCAGGTAAATGACATGTCTGAGAATTAGCTGATTTTATATCTGGTGAATAATGTATTTCCTGGGAAATCAGATCAGCTACTTTTTAGTGCTTGAGTCAGTATGTTATGGTACTACTCCTACTATAAAAAAGTTGCCTTCAGCTGTGGTTTGAATGTGCTGGAAACTCAATTTCCAAAGCAACTGTATCAGAAGGTGGGACCTAATGGGAGATGTTTAAGTCATGGGGGTTCCACCTTCATGAATGGATTAACACTGACTATGAAAGGGCTTAATGCTGTGCATTTGACGCTTTGTTCTCTCTTGCCCTCTCTTTGCCCTTCCACCCTGGGATAACATAGCAAGAAAGCACTCAGCAGATGTCCTTGCCTTGTTCTTGGACTTCCTAGCCTGAAGGATTGGGAGGGCAAGGATCCAGTCTCAGGTATTTTGTTATAGCATCAAAAAACACTTCTACTTTGCTTTTGTTTTCTTTTTGTTTTTATTTTAAAATGACTATTAACTATTTGCAAAATGAATTTGAAAAATTCCTATATATATTTCAGATTCTCTAGATGTTAACATTTTACACCTCTTGTTTCATGATTTATTGTCATTATACCCATGTGTATATACATATATATATATAGACAAACATTTACATCCATATACATATGTATATACATGTATATATATGTATATATATGTATTTATATCCATATACATATGCATACACATATATACACATATGTATTATATTTATGCATACATAACCTATATCAATATACATATGTGTACAAATATATATTTGTTGAAATATTTTAAGAAAGTTGCAGATATGGCAACTCTTTGTTTCTAGATACTTCAGTTTGCATTTTTCCAAAACAGGAATCTTTCCTTAGAAATCTGTTATAGTTATTAAAGTCATGAAGTTCTTATTGATAAAATATTATTATCTAATCCAAAGATATTGCTCAAATTTCACCAATTGTCCCCTAATAAAATGTACTTTTTCTAGTACAATGTCTGAGCCTGGATCACACATTGCACTCAATTGCCTCAAAGACAAGTTTTGAAGACTTCTATTTCCTTCATGATTCTGAGATTTTTGAAGAGTGATGGTGAGATGTTCTATAGAATGGACCTCAATTTGGGTTGCCTGATGCTTTCCCATGATTAGCTACAACAGTGCCCCAGAAGCCATGTCCCTCTCAAAGCCTACTAACTGAAGTTGTGTGTATTCTCATGTCCCATGGCTAGATGTTAACAACAGACACTTAGTTCAACCTCGATATCAACAGTTTTTTACTATAATTTTCACTTTCAATTTTGTAGTTAGTAAGAATCCTGCAGATTTTTATTTTGAGACTATATGACTATATTTTTTATTATACTTTTGTCTACAATTTATTATCTGTTGATGATTCTTTTCTTAAACTATTTCTGGGGATATTGATTTTTTATTTTATTTTACATTTTAGAAGTCTCATGCCAGTGTAATTAATTATATGATGTTAGAAGTTATTTGATATTTTTTACTTGAAGAATTGAGAGTTTTTTTTTCCTTAACCTTTGAAATTTAACTTTTTTTAAACTAGGAAATGTCTCAGGGTATGTTTTTTGAATTTTCTCCAGGTGTTCCATTTATGTTTTTGATATGTAGATTTAAATCTTTTATTTCTGCAGTATTTTCTCAGATATAATTTTAAATATCAATTTTCCATTTTTTGCTTAACTTCTTCTAGGCTTCAAATATACTAATGTTCTTCCTTCCTGGCTGTCTTCCATTTCTACCATTTTTCTGACCCTTTTTATTTATTTCTGTGTGTCATTTTAATTTTCTTGGTTGTTTTTCCATCTCTTTTCAAGCCTCTTACTGAATTTTCACCTTGAAATTTATTCTTCTTATCTAAGATAATTTTCTTTTCTTTTACTATTTGCCTTTAATTCAATAAAATCATTTTAATATCTTCCTAGGTTTTCTTTTGTCCATCTTTGTCTTTAATTTTTGAATTTATAATTAAAATATCTTTTTATATCTCCAAGTGCTCATTTGAATATGTTCAACTTAGTTTACAGTGTTGTGTCTTACTTTTCTTTTTACTTGATTTATGGAAGCTTTCATGGTGGCGGGGTGTGGCAAAGAACGAAGATATTGCAAGAGTTTAGAAGAGTAGATGTTATTTTTTTTTAAATAAATTTCCTAATTCATTGCTGCTGTCTGCTAACAATGTAGCAAATTCTACTCTCTTTTACTGTTTTTATTTTTCTTGTGGTAGGTAAGAGTCTGTGGGTCCAACAATGTATTCTTTGTTTTGCAAGAACCTAAGATTTCTTCCACCAAATTTTTAAGGGGCCTTCTCCTTCCCTTTTGCTTTTTTCTTCTTTAGGAACTCTGCCCTATAAAATCTGCTGCTTAAACTTAAACATACCTAAAATCTCAGCTAGGAATTCAGTGTTTTCAGCTACTGAAAAGTATTAAAAAATCTTTTAGTATTTTTGTACTCTGTGTAATTATTCTCCTTTAGAGAAACTTCAGGCCTGATACTACTTACCATCTTATCCTTACATATATAGTGGGATATTTTTTGTTTGCTTTTTTTTTTTTTTGGTTGTCATTGTTTTTTATAGACTATTAAACTATTGTAGCTTGAGGCAAAGTTTTGTGCTGGTACTACATGTAATTGTTCACTGGAATTTGGTGGGCTTTAGTTCCCCTTTGTAAACTTACTGTGTATGTTAGGTATGAACGTTGTGTCTGAAGAAAACCAAAATATTTCTCCCTAAGCTGTTGAGGATTGTGGGACTGAAGGTAGTTAAAATGCAAGGATATTTTTTTTCTTTCTGTTCTTCTGTCTTCCTGCTGGCAAGACAGAAATTCACACAAATGGTGGCACCATTATCAACAAAAACTGGGACACCCCAGGAGAAGAGTCTATGAGCAATTGGGTTCACTGGTTTATTTCTAATGAGTTTCTCCCTCATGTTTTTCCCACCTTTTGATATTGTTCCTCTTTGTCTTCTGACTTCCCTAGGATTTATGGCTCTCTGTTAAAATACTGTTTAAGACAGAGTCCCAAACCACTGCTTTAAGAGAGTCACTTTCTTAAGTGAGTTGTTTTTCTCCCATAAAAACTAGCCTGTTTTTTCTCTTGTTAATCTATCTTTTGTTATGGAAATCTGACCCAAGTACAGACTACAAACTTATGAAGGTTGAGGAGAAATTATATTTTCCCAGCATGTCTTATAGTTTATATAATTTTGCTTTTCTTGTGGTTCTGTATTATATGCGGATGATGTATAAGCAGGTGCACACTGAGGTAGCTACCATTGTCTGGCTACTCAGAAGTTTTCTCCCTCTTAACAACCAACATATATCATTCATTTTTTTTTCTTTTTGTTTTACATTTTGAATTACTAGCACATATTTATATACATTAACATCCATGTCCTCATTTATATAGTTAAGTTAATTTTTTTTAAAATTTAGGTTCACATACAAGATCTACATGGGCTTGTCACCAAATGTTATTTTTCTGAGCCTTGGGGGGAATTAAGCTATTTCTGTTCCTTCCCATTTGCTAACTTTAGGCGTTAAGAGAACTCTTTTTGCAGTAGAGGATTATTGACCTTTTTTTCCTTATTCTCCATCGAATATCCAGAAAATCACAGAGGAGACACAATGCAGTGTCACAAATATCAAGAGGACACTTCTTTGCCCCCGTATGATCCTGGTTTCTATGCTCTTGATAGCCTTGCTATGCTACCTTGGCCCCTAAGAGCAAGTGTCAGTTTTTCTTTCTCGTGTTGGACTGAAACCAGACCTTTTAACCCATCAGAAAATAGAAGTCAGGCCAAAGACACTCTCTTGGGCTTTGAAAAGAGAGGGAACATTATGGTCAAATTTATTTTCTCAATCTCAGTGATGACTTGATATGGACAAAACAAACAAACAAAAACTAGGAGTAAAGAAAATAGAATATAGCTGTCAAGAGAAGCTACCAGTGAAATTCATAAAATAAAATATCTGTGCAGAAATTGAAAATCTTCTGATGTAAGTGTTCTTTTCTAGATTTCATTCATAGGATAAGATAAGAAAACTCATATTATACAATGTTTGGGGCAAAAGAAATCTTCAAGACCATACATTCCAATTCCAATTTCCTGTAAGGAAGTAGTGATGACAAACATAAAAATATCCAGTACAGTTTACTAAGCATGGATATAATAGGTACTGTGCTAAGAGTTTTTGCATACATTATGTTTATTAGTCTTTACAATAACCTATTGAATTACATTGTAGTGGATATTATTTTTTTCCTTATTTAGTGTCCATTTTATGCTACTTCCATCTAAATAGAATTACCCATGTACTTTGGATGGCTCTGTCATAGATGCTGTTCACATCGAAAAATATCCATGTGATATTCTCTAATAGTAATGACTTCTAGTTTTTTCTCTCTATTGCAGTTGGATTGGCAATCAGAATAGTACTGTCTCGTGGAATATAAGCACGAAATGTACTTTTTTTGGGGGCTCGAGGAAGTGTCCAGTGTCCAGTGTGCCTTCTCTATATCCATTATCTTTTTCCCCTTTCTGTCGGTTGAACAATGTCAGGGTGACTTGGTATTAAAAGAGTAATTACGAGGGTAGTTCCATAATATTGAAGCATACTGAGACCTAAATCACTGGTTTAGAAGACAGTTGTTAAACTTCAATTGAGCTGAGTAAGAAACGAACTCATTGTATGCAGCCACTAAGACTTGAAGGTTCATTGGTTATGTGGCATTGCCTATTCACTATTGAATCATGGAAAAATCTATTCTAAGGTGGTGTGCTGTCATAACAATTATGAAAATCTTAAACCATATGTCACAGGGTTATGAGTCAGAAAGCAGTGGATAAGAAAACTGAGCTAAGCCTGGAAACTTGATGATTATATTAAGTGAAATAAGCCAGACACAGAGAGATAAATACCACATGTTCTCACTCATATATGAAGACTAAACAGTGTATCTCAGAAGAGTGGAGTGCACACACCAGAGACTGGGAAGGGCAGTGGGATGCGAAGTGGCAAGAACTCAGATGGGTTGGGGGGGAGGGGAGTGAGCTAGGCAGCAAGTTCCCATCTCCAACAGAACAGAAAAGAGGCAGTGAAGGAAAAGCAGAAAGAGGTGGGTGACAAAATAAAATGGTCTAAGACTCAATATTACAAAGTCTGAGACCTGGAGAGACTTGAGGATTGGTTACTAGAATAGAAAATAAGCTCAGAGTCCCCTAACATGAACCCAAACCTGGGGATGAGAATGGGGCAGGACAAGGCAGGGGGAGCGAAAATCTCAAGATCACCCACTTCAAACATTTGGAAAGTTTCAGACAGATTTAAAACATAATGGTAGCAGCAAAGTCCTTAAAAAAGAGCAGTCTAAAATTAAAAGCAAAACAAAACTGAGCTCAGGGTTTGCAGCCATCTTGTGGACTCTCAGCTTACCCATCACCACTTAAATCAACATAGCATCTTCACACTCCCAGATAGGTGCAAATGAAACCATAGGAAAGTCCCCTGCAGTGGGATCACTTAAGAATCAGGCCAGAAAGACCTTCTAGAAGGATCACTACTAGCTGAAAACCACCTCTCCCTTTCCCTCACCACAAACTGGGGAACTAGCTGGTGGAGACCTTTGCCAGGAAGTGCACCTAACCCTATTTAGCCCCTGAAACTCAGGCAAGGGTGAAAAGTTCTGCACAGCATCTGTCCATTCAGACAGAGACAATAATGAAACAGCTTTGGCCTTGGACAGAGGAAAGGGGATTCACTAGGCTCCAACCACTGGCATTGGGGGGAGGCACTGAGGGAAGCCTAAAGATGGTCCCTAGGATCATGGGGCCATACCTGAAAGAAGGTGTCTGAATATCCAGTGATACAAAGACCTGGTTCCTGGATGGTGGGAACCATGGACAGAAGGCTGCTAGGATAAGTTTCCTGAATACTCTAGAAAACTTAAGCTGAAGGCAATAGCAAAAATCATCAGAGGGAGAACATTTAAGACAGAAAATGATCAGAGCCAAGACAATAGGAAGTGGTTGCTCCCAGGTTTAACTGATGCCTACCCTGACCCATGATCACAATTGAGGAATGAAAGGGCATTGTTTGAATACTGGTAGGACCTTGCATTAGACTTAGAAAACAGAAAGAATCAACACCCACTATTCACACTCTGGGTTAGTGGAAACTAGAGACCAGGTGAGCCACCTGTGTCCTCCACCACAGTACCCCAGAGTGCTGTTGGGTTGGGGAATACTTCTGCACAACAAAACACTCAAGGGAAACCCACAACCAGAGTTTCTGCACTCACAGACACCACAATCTTCACCACCAGGAAAAGGATTCTGTAGAGGAGGGCAGGTATATGGACCCATAGCAATCACAGAAATACTCTAGACCCTGCATCCTGAACCACCACATACAATAGAAACAGCCATCCCGCAACATTGCGCCCTCTGAGCAGTCAGCTACAGGCTCCTGAACTGACAAACCAGAAGCTGCTGGTAGGAGATTTATAGCAACTAGGAAATTGGCTCCTGTGCCTCTGCAACTCTGGAGAGATCCACAGCCAAAGACCTCTAAATGTCCAAATCCCAATGAAATCCAAACCAAGATTCAACAAGAATTTTCTTCACCTTGACATGGTTTACTATAAATAATTCTAATGTCAACTTTGAGCATACAAATCACTTTTTAACTTGAGTAATAATTATTATCCTAATAGCCAACATTGTACTTTCAAACTCATTCCATCTAATGGCTTAAAGCATTAATTGGAATCCATCTTTCTATGTTTGTTTTCATTGTTCTAGTTTATACTTGCTTTTCTTACTCCCTATTTATCCTCTTGCATTATCTGCTACTACATCAAATTCCCATCATTCATCTATTTCTCCTTTGAACGTTTGCATGAATTATTCTTTTACATCTTTTTTTCTTTTTTTTTTTTTCTTTTTCCTTCTCCTATTTGACCAATCTTTTTTCCACCCCAACTTCAACTCTCATTTAAGGTTATAGTAAGTTTACTAAATTTAACAATGATTTTTTTAATCTATTCTAGAACTTTATTATAGGTTTATACTGGAGTTTTAGAACCATGGGGAACAATAGCAGCAAAGTTTTGTTTCTTAAAAGACTGAATAAAACAAGGCTTGGCTCTGAGGTGATTATAATAAATAAGGCCCAGTGTCATCTTTTAAAGTGATCCTGATGTTGGTATCAGCAGAGGCCACACATTGACTTAAAATATCATTACCCAACCCAAGACTCTTAAGAGAAGGAAGCTGACAAGGTAGTCCTTCACTTGAAAGAAGTGAGCACTATACTAACAGATGGGTATTAAAAACCAAGGAAACAAACCATCCCTACCAGCCTATAATGCTTCAACAATTGACTTCATCAATACCACCATGGAGGAAATGTCAGAGAAAGAATTTAGAAAGTTCATAATGTGTTTTTAAAGCTATATGAAGGTGTAAGACAAAAGCAGTTATAAAACTTATTTGGGAAAGTAAGAAACTCAGCATAGCCAAAGCAATCCTTAACTAAAAAAATGAAGTAAGGCATCACAACACCAGGCTTCAAATGACACTATCGCACTGTAGTAACAAAAACAGCATGGTAATTCCACCTAAACAGGCATCAAAACCAATGCAAAATAATAAAAGGCACAGAGACAAAACCAAATGAATGCAGTTATCTCATGCTTGACAAAGGTGCCAAAAACATAGGTTGGAGAAAAGATAGCCTTTTCAGGAAATGGTGCTTAATGGAGTGCAGTAGAATGAATTTAACCCCTACCCCTCACCCTGCACAAAAGTCAACTCAAAGTGGATCAAAGACCTAGGAACTAGAGCAGAAACACAGAAACTGCTAGAAGAAAATGTAGGCGCAATAATCCAACATGTCATATCAGGAACTTACTTCCTTAACAAGACCCCTAAAATGCAAGAATTGAAATCAAAAGTAAAAAAATGAGATGGCATAAAAATAAAAAATCTTCACAGCAGAGGAAACAAGAGTGCAAAGGAGAGCCCAGAGAATGGGAGAAGATCTTTGTCACCTGCTCCTCAGGTAGGGCATTAATATCCAAGATACACAAAGAACTTAAAAACTTAACCAAAAATATAAAAATAAGAAAATAAGCCAAACAATAACCCAATCAACAAATGGGCAAAAGAATTAAACAGACAGTTCTCAAAAGAAGAAATATGAGTTGTCAACAAATATATGAAAAATGTTCAAAATCTCTAGCAATTAAGGAAATGCAAATGAAAACTACATTCAGATTTCATTTCACTTCAGTCATAATAGCAATTATCAAGAATACAAATTATGATAAATGTTCGTGAAGAAGTAGAACAAAAGATACACTCGTGCATTTTGGGGACTGCAAATTAGTGCAACCACTCTGGAAAGAAGTATGGAAATTCCTCAAAAACCTAGGAATGGAATCACTATTAGACCCAGCTCTCCCACTCCTCAGTATATATCCAAAAGATTTAGAATCAGCATGCTACTGTGACATAGACACATCAATGTTTATAGCAGTACAATTCATAATATACAAACTATGGAGTCCATCTAAGTGCTCTTCAACAGATGAATGGATGAAGAAAATGTGGTATATACACACAGTGGAGTATCACTGAGCCATAAAGAAAATGACTGGCCAGGTGTGGTGGAACACGCCAGCAATCCCAGAGGCTTGTGAGGCTGAGGCAGGAGGATCACAAGTTTAAAGCCAGCCTCAGCAACTTAACAAGGTCCTCAACAACTTAGTTACACCGTCTCATTATAAAATAAATAAATAAGCAAAAATGGCTGGGGATGTAGTTCTGTGGCCAAGTGCTCCTGTGTTCAATCCTTGGTATAAAAAATAAATAAATATAAATATTATATTTCAATAACAGAAGAAATAGAGAAAATGGGATTTCTGCTATAACTAGAAAGATAGACCAAAATTTGATAACTCTAGAAGACATTGGAAAGCAGATAGTTAATCTTGCCTGCTAACTACCATTGTTATATTTAGCAATGTACCACAGAAAAAGATAATATTAAGAAATAATTGGATGATTTGCAGGCAGAAATAAAAGGAATAAACAAAGTCTAGACATTCAGATTCTTTGCATGGTTAAAAATTGTCCTATTTTTAGTCTCAGAACATTAAGATTTGGTTTAAAAAAGATATTGAGAAATCAAGGCCCAATAAAATTTCTCAGTTGATTAAAGTAACTCAGGGCACAACTTCTCTGTGGGAAAACAAGAAAAAATTACTCAGGGCAAAAATCAGATTAACAGTGTGGTCTTCTCATCTCTTGTTCCAAATAGCCTCAGGGAAGTAGTTTTTAAACTGCAAAGGGGAGTAAAGGAAACCAAATCAGCCAGGTTCTAGAATTATATCTGAAAAAATAACTTTGCTATTGCTTTCTGACCATGGAACTGAACAGAAAGCAAATGGACCAAAGGTCTAATAATTGTTTAAGGAAATTATATTAGGAAAACAAATAAACAAACCAAGCAGTATGGGCAACATAGGCTTTGATGTTTGACTCTTAATAGAACCCTGAGGATCACAATCAGGAGGCCAGGCATGATTGAAGAATCTTCAAAGAGCATGTGCTTCAAAAGGACAAGTGTAGATAAGCCTATAAGGTCAAAGAGAAGGGCTGAAACTCCAAAAGAACAGATCCAGGAGCACTGATGAACAGGGACAGGGAAATTGTTACCAGAGAGTAATGTAGAAAACTTCCTCTACCACTTGTGTATGGAAATTCCATGTTCCTAGAATCTCAAATTTCAGAATGTAAATAATACCCAGTGTCCACTGAATTTCTCACTCTTTGCTATTCTAAACAGGTGTATTCAGTATGATTATTCATCCAGATGCATTGTATATTAAATGTGTATTTGGAGAAACAAATCACTCTTTTAGTTTATGGATTGACAGTTTCTGACGAATAAGCCTATGTAACACACAGATTTAGTGCTGGATGTGAGAAATCCATGATATTTTAGGTTATGTCTCTTGAGGAGTGGGCAAGTGTGTTTAAGTGGGCAAGGGTAGAAATAAAAGGGGATCGGTTCCAAGATGGCTGCCTAGACTGAAGCGGCATTCCTAGTCTCTCCAGGACCAGGGTTTAAGTAGTGAAAACACTGTTTCTCAGAGAGTTTTTAGAGGACACCTAACAGCTGCCTCCATACAGGAACTCCACTTGCGTGCCTGAAGGGTTGCCAGGCCCCAGCGTTTGCACAGGACTCCAGCCACAAGAGGTGCAGAATCCCAGCCATAGACTCCAGTGCAGGACTCAGACTCTGTGCAAAGTCTGCTCCTGCACAGGATCCCTGGCTCCAGTGTCCACACACCCTGCAGGACCTTGGGTCACTACTCACACAGGACTCCTAGCCTTTGATCCCATGTGGGACCCCTGCCTTCCGCATAGGACCCCTGACTGCTGCTCTTGTATGGATCTCCATCTACCAGGGCAGAACCTCCCTGTTCACCTACACCTGGGGACAAGGATCAGGATCTGGAGACAAACATTTACTTCAGCAGAGCACACCACAGAGCCACATCTCCAATAATCAAACTGCATCCAACACCACCCACCGGTCCAGCCCTTCACCCTATCTCTGAAGCAGACAGATTCTTTGTGAGACTCCAGCTGCAACATTTTTCACCTGAGTGGGCGGATACCAGTAAGCAACAGACAACTCCATCTACTGGAGGTGAGGGGAAGCAATTCTGTTTATTTACATTGAGACTTTTTATTCCTTTATTTTTCCTAATATTCCTTTTTTTGTTTTTCTCTCTTCTCTTTTCTTCCTTTCTTTCCTTTTCTTCTTCTCTCTCTCTCACTCTTTTCCTGCCCTCACATCCCCAACATTTGTGAAACCAAGTATTTTTCATGCATTAGGATACAGTAGGCTGGGATATCTGATTAGTATACTTCAGTAGTATTATATAGTCTTGTAACTTCCACCTGTACATGTTTTCTTTTCTTAAATTTTTATGTCTCCTCATTAGTTGTATTCTATTTACTTCCTACTTACTGGTCTTCCCAAATCTCTTTCTCTCCTTTCTACTAATAGCCAACTTCTTTCGGATTCCTCTTTCATGCTTTCTAGGATCTAATAACTGTATCCTCACTTCCTACTGCCCTAACATCCCATCTTACACCCCACCCTCAGTTCTCTCTAACCCACCAGCAGAAACTGTAGACCCCTCTGCAAACCTATTGTTTATATAATAGATGCTAATTGAACTCATAATTTCTGTATAGTGTGACTAAGCCATAAATGTATTTAGGAAATATTAGGAGCTACTCAGTTTGAAACTATATATTGTTTGTATTGAGATCTGTCAATATTGGTCTCCCCCTTAAAGGAGAGGTATTGGAACCCTGTAGGGAAACTATAAGCCTATGAAATAAAAACTGTAACATCTTGGATCTACAGAGCTATAAGGAAAGACACACAAAGAACATGAAAAAACAAGGGAAGAAAGTGCCTAAAACACACCAAGATACTACATTATTAGAATCCATGGTCAGCACAGCAGAAGAAATGTCAGAGAAGGAGTTCGGGATGTACATAATTAAAATGTTCTGTGACTTAAATAATGATATAAGAGAGCAAGCCCAGGCAGCAAAAGATCATTTTGATAAAGACCTACATAGGCAAATACAGGTAGCAAAAGATTACTTCAATAAGGAGGTAGAGATTTTGAAAAAGAACCAAACAGAAATCCTCAAAATGAAAGAAACAATAAACCAGATTAAAAACTCAATAGGAAGCATCACCAACTGATTAGATGTCTTGGAAGACAGAACCTCAGACAACGAAGACAAAATATTTAATCTTGAATATAGAGTTGACCACACAGTAAAGATGGTAAGAAACCATGAACAGAACATCCAAGAATTATGGGATAACATGAAAAGGCCAAATTTAAGAATTATTGGGATAGAGGAAGGCATAGAATTTCAAACCAAAGGAATGAGCAATCTATTCAATAAAATATCAAAAAAAATTGCAAACATGAAGAATGGACTGGATAATCAAATACAAGAGGCATACAAGACACCAAATGTACAAAATCACAACAGATCTACACCAAGGCACATAATTAAAATACCTTGCATTCTGAATAAGGACAGAATCTTAAAAGCCACAAGAAAAAGGAATCAGATTACATATAGGGGAAACTAATTAGGATCTCTGCAGACTTCTCAACCCAGACCTTTGAAGCCAGAAGAGCTTAAAACAACATATACCAGGCTCTGAAAGACAATGGATGCCAATCAACCAAGAATCTCATATCCAGCAAAATTAAGTTTTAGATTTGATGATGAAATAAAAACCTTCCAAGATAAACAAAAGTTAAAAGAATTTACAGCAAGAAAGCCTACACTACAGAACATTCTTGGCAAAATATTCCATGAGGAGGAAATGAAAAACAACAATGAAAACCTGCAAAGGAAGGAACTATACTAAAGGAAAGGCCAATCAAAGGAGAAACCCAGTCAGGTTAAAAACTGAGAATAAACCAAAATGTCTGGGAATACAAACGATGTCTCAATAATAACCCTGAATGTGAATGGCCTAAATTCATCAATTAAAAGACATACACTGAAAGCCAGCCTCAGCAATGGCAAGGCACTATGCAACTCAGTGAGACCCTGTCTCTACATAAAACACAAAATAGAGCTGGGGTGTGGCTCAGTGGTTGAGTGCCCCTGAGTTCAATCCCTGGTACCAAAAAAAAAAAAAAAAAAGACATACACTGGAAGATTGGATTTAAAAAAAGACCCAACAATATGCTGCTTCCAAGAGACTCATCTCATAGAAAGAGACACTCACAGATTGAAGATGAAAGGATGGAAAAAAATGTACCACTCACATGGACTGTGTAAACAAACAGTGATTTCCATCCTCATATCAGAATAAGTGGACTTCAAACAAAAGTTAGTGAAAAGGGATAAAGAAGGTCAAGTCATAATAATCTTAAATATTTATGCCCCAAACAATGGGGCAGCCATGTATATCAAACAAACCCTTCTCAATTTCAAGAATCAAATAGACCACAACACAATAGTACTGGATGATTTTAACACACCTCTCTCACCACTGGATAGATCTTCCAAACAAAAACTAAACAAATAATCTACAAAGCTCAATAGAACAAGCAATAATCTAGACTTAACAGACATATATAGATGTAATATATGGAATATTCCATCCTTCAACAAGCAAATACACTTTTTTCTCAGCAGCACATGGATCCTTCTCCAAAATAGATCATGTGCTATGCCGCAAAGCAAGTCTTAGCAAATACAAAACAATAGAGTTACTACTCTGCATTCTATCTGACCATAAGAAAATGAAATTAGAAATTAATGGCAGTTTTTTAAAAAAGAAGATACTCCATCACCTGGAAACTCAATAATATTCTATTGAATGATGCATGAATAACAGAAGACATCAGGGAGGAGATAAAAATATTCTTAGAGTTAAAGGAGAACTCTTATGCAACATATCAAAATCTCCTGGACACTATGAAGACAGTAAGAGCAAAAGTCATTGCATTAAGCTCACATATTCAAAGAAGTAAAAGTCAACAAATTAATGACTTGACACTACATCTCAAAGCCATAGAAAAAGAGGAACAAACTGTCACCAAAAGAAGTAGAATACAGGAAATAATTAGAATCAGGGCTGAAATCAATGAAATTGTAACAAAGAAAACAATTCAAAAAATTGACAAATCAAAAAGCTGGTTCTTTGAAAAAAATAATCAAAATTGACAAACCCTTGGCTACCCTAATGAAAAGGAGAGAGAAAATCCAAATTACTAAAATTTGTGATGGAAAATGAAATGTCATGACAGACCCTGCTGAAATACAGAGGATAATTAGAAACCATTTAGAAAATATATACTCCAATAAAATAGAAAATCTTGAAGACATCGACAAATGTCTAGAGACATATGACCTACCCAAACTGACCAGGAGGACATTCATGACTTAAACAGATCAATTAAAAGCAAGGAAATAGAAGATGACATCAAGAGCCTTCCAACCAAGAGAAGCCCTGAACCAGATGGATTCTCAGCCAAGTTCTACAAGATCTTCAAAGAAAAACTAACATCAATATTCCTCAAATTATTCCATAAAATATAAAAGGCAGGATCCCTTCCAAATCATTCTATGAGGCTAGTATCATCTTAATACAAAAATCAGACAGAGACACATCAAAGAAGGAAAATTTCAGACCAATATCACTGATGAATATAGATTCTCAAAATTCTCAATACAATTTTGGCAAATTGCATACAAAAGGATATTGAAAAAATAGTGCAGCATGACCAAGTGGGGTTCATTCCAGGAATGCATGTTTGGTTCAACATATAGAAATCAATAAATGCAATCCATCACATCAATAGGCTTAAAGATAAGAAGCACATGATTTTATTATTGATGCAGAGAAAGCATTTGACAAAATACAGCACTCTTTCATGTTTAAAACACTAGAAAAACTAGAGATAGTAGGAACATACCTTAACATTGTTAAAGCAATGTATGCTAAACCTAAGACCAACATCATCCTAAATTGAGAAAAGTTGGAAGCATTCCCTTTAAAAATGGGAACAAGACAGGGATGTCCTCTTTCACCTCTGCTATTCAACATAATCCTTGAAACACTAGCCAGAGCAGTTAGACAGATGAAAAACATTAAAGGGATATGAATAGGAAAAGAAGAACTCAAATTATCATTATTTGCCAACGACATGATTCTATACTTAGAGGATCCAAAAAATTCCACCAGAATACTTTTAGAATTAATAAATGAATTCAGTAAAGTTGCAGGATATAAAATCAACACTCATAAATCAAATGCATTTCTATACATCATTGACGAATCCTCTGAAAGAGAAATCAGGAAAACTACCCCAATTCACAATAGCCTCAAAAAAATAAAATATTTGGGAATTGATCTAACAAGAGAATTGAAAGACCTTTACAATGAAAACTACAGGACAATAAAGAAAGAAATTGAAGAAGGTCTTAGAAGATGGAAAGATCCCCTATGCTCTTGGATAGGCAGAATCTATATTATTAAAATGGCCATACTACCCAAAGCACTATACAGATTCAATGCAATCCCAATTAAAATTCCAAAGTCATTTCTTATAGAAATAGAAAATGAAATCATAAAGTTTATTTGGAAAAATAAGAGACACAGAATAGTCAAAGCAATCCTGAGCAAAAAGAGTGAAGCAGGAGGCATCACAATACCAGACCTTAAACTATATTACAAAGCTATAATAACAAAAATGGCTTGGTACTGGCACCAAAATAGACATGGAGACCAATGGTACTGAATAGAAGACACAGAGACTAACTCACATAAATACAGTTATCTCATACTAGACAAAGGTGCCAAAAACGTACATTGGAGAAAAGATAGCCTCTTCAACAACTGATGCTGAGAAAACTGGAAATTCATATGCAGCAAAATGAAACTAAACCCCTATCTCTCCCAATGCACAAAACTCAACTCAAAGTGAATCAAGGACCGGGGCTGGGGTTGTGGCTCAGTGGTAGTGCACTTGCCTCACATGTGCAAGGTACTGGGTTTGATTCTCAGCACCATGTATAAATAAATCAAATAAAGGTTCAGTGACAACTAAAAAATATTTTTAAAAAAGTGGATGAAGGACCTAGGAATTATACCGGAGATCCTGCCTCTAACTGAGGAAAATATAGGCTCAAATCTTCATCACATGGGATTAGGCCTCGACTTCCTTAACAAGACTCCTAAAGCACAAGAAATAAAAGCAAGAATCAACAAATGGGATGTATTTAAACTAAAAATCTTCTTCTCAGCAAAAGAAACAATCAATGAGGTGAACAGACAGACTACATTCTGGGAGCAAATTTCTGCCACACGCACATCAGGTACAGCACTAATCTCCAGGATATATAAAGAATTCAAAGAACTTAACACCAAAAAACACAAAGACCTCTATAAATAAATGGGCCAAGGAGCTGAATAGAAAATTCTTAGAATAATACATGCAATCAATAAACAAATATATGAAGAAATGTTCAACATCTCTAGCAATTAGAGAAATGCCGTTCAAACTACTCTAAGATTTCATCTCACGCCAGTCCCAGAATGGCAACTATCCACAATACAAGCAACCATAAGCAGTGGCGAGGATATGGTGAAAAAGGCACACTCAAACATTGCTGGCGGGACTGCAAACTGGTGCAACTTATCTGGAAAGCAGTATGAAGATTTCTTAAAAACCTTGGAATGGAACCACCATTTGACCCAGCTATCCCACTCCTTGGCCTACTCCCTAAAGACTTAAAGACAGCATACTACAGTACTGCTGCCACTTCAGTGTTCATAGCAGCACAATTCACAGTTGCTAAACTGTGGAACCAACCCTGATGCCCTTCAATAGATGAATGGATAAAGAAATTGTGGTATATATACACAATGGAATATTACTCAGCAATAAAAGAGAATAAAATTATGGCATTTGCAGGTAAATGGATGGAATTGGAGAATATCATGCTAAGTGAAGTAAGTCAATCCCAAAAAACCAAAGGCCGAATGTTCTCTCTGATTAGTAGATGCTGATACATAAGGGGGGTGGGGGTGGGGACCATGGGAGAAATGGAGGAACTTTGGATGGGATAGGGGAAAGTGGGGGAGTGGAGGGGGGATGGGAGTAGCAAAAAAGGGTTGGATGAGATGGTCATCATTACCCTAGGTACATGTATGAAGACACAAATGTTGTGACTCTATCTTGTTTGCAACCAGAGAGATGGAAACTTGAGCCCTATATATGTACTATGACTTGAAATGCATTTAAAAAAATAAAAGAAAAAAAGAAAGAAAAAGGACTTTAAAAATGAGTTCAAAAACCATTATTGCTCACCACTACCAATGTCGTCATCTCCATTTCTCAGATTCCCCTGTATTTGAATTTGCCATTTGACCTTTTCTGACAAACAGAATGCGAATGGAAATGATGGTAGTGTATGTCTGATGCTTTCTCCACCTTTGTTCTTTCTTCCCACATGCTGAATGAATGAATGAGGGGAGCACTGGAAGCTGCAAGATGGGGGAGACACAAGACTGAAGTAGCCCAACACTTCAAGTCACAGCTTAGAGAACAGTCGTTTAACCAACATGAAACTAGAATTAGCTTCCATTTCATGAAACCTCAAAGGTTTCACCATATACTATCACTGCAGCAGAGCTCCAACTATCTTTACTATTGCAAATTATAAATTCAGTTCCAGGTTAAGGCCTGGGTCCCTGTTGAACTAAGACTGTCATCCCATTGTATCCCACAGCTTAGTTATTTCTTCAAGGATGTCAGGTGAACTTGGTTGGAAAGCTTGACAGAGGTTCTGTCTCTCTTCTAGTTGACAAATTGTGGATACATGCATGCTGAATCTGCAGTAGTGATTTTGTCACCACAAAGGAAGCCAAATTCAGGATAAAGTGACATTGTGGGAGACCACATAGAAAAGAAATGAAATTGGGTTCTTGATGACATCAATGAGCCACTGAATCAAACAAACCATGGCAACTATCCTAATTGTTCTTCAAGACATATATAAGCTGATACAACATTTTATGGTTTAAGCCAGTTAGATACAATTTTCTATTGCTTCCAACTGAATAATAATAAAAATATGTATTGTAATCACATTTATATTAATGATGAGGAAATTAAGGAATGGAGTTGATCTAAATTGTTTAGCATCATGTAATCACTAAATGGTTAAATCAGGAGTCAAATCCAAACTGTCCAACTCTTTTTGCAATATCCTACTGTTAGATGCAAAAACAGCCAAAACAATAATAAAAAAAATAAACAACCCAGAACAGAAACAGCATTCCTTTGTCCTAAGATATTATTCTTTCTGGAAGGCTTGCATCTATTTTCAGCAAGCCAAATTAGGAAATTGATTCCTTTTTTCAAGTCCTGATCATCGTAGAGGGTCCTCTACTATCCTTGAAAGAGTGCAGCCATAATAACAGGCCCAGTGATTATTGGATTTGAGTTCACCACCCTTGCTCAAGAGGAACTATAGAAATGGGAACATGCTGTGGAATCTGTGAATGCAAAATCTAAAAACAGCCATCAGCTGTGTCTGATGAACATCTGGGCAATGTTTCTGCCGGGTGGGAGGAGGTACATGGCTACATCAGTTACTGCGTTTCATAAAAATTAATAACCCAAAACTTCAGGTCAGCATGTTTAACAAAAACAAATCTTTTACTTTCAGAATATGAATGCGTTTGAAAGAATATTTGCATTTGTAGGTGTCTGATAGGAGAACAGTAAAGATATGTGTTTTTCCATAGGTGGGTAGTTTTAAGATTCGAGGTTCTTGCTGATCATTGGGAATCACAGGAAGAGGATTATGTTGGGTTAGGTAGCTTGAAGGTGACAAAAAGTTATGATAATCAAGCAGATGTCTTGTACAAACACCACATTTTAGAAGCCCAAGATTCCCAAGATTTATATACCAAAAGTATTCTCAGATTAACAAATATGTTTTTGCTGTTGATTGGCATGTGTTTAAATTTTTTTCTATAAGTATAAATAGAAATCCATTGCACAGAATCAAAGAATCACCTCTGACTCTTGCCCCTACAATTTTAGTAATATTGCCTCTAACTCTTGCTATTCATTATCTTTTAAAAACACTTGAAAATGTCATAGAAAGAAAAGAACAAGTGGGAGCACTTTACAGATGCTGCACATTTCTGAAATGACATATCAGCAGAATTCCACATTCATCAGATATCTAAGCTAGAGAGATCTCCAAGTTGAGATAGCACAGTGAAGGGCTTAAAGTCACTTAGAGTTTCTATTTCAGATGGGACACAACTAAGTCAACCCTCGCCCACAAAAAATGCATCGTGTACATAACAAAAATCACTGCAGATATTGCTATTCCACAGGAAATCTTGCTGCTCAAATTATCTAGATGTATGAGCACATGTAGCCTCTAACATTCTTATCCTTCATTCATTAGACAGAAGAAGTTTTTTTTAGCATTAACTAGATTAGCTTCCAGTTCTTATTTATTAGATTCTAGTCACTCTGACATAACATGCCTCCAAGGACTGCTCAAGGAATTAGGATTGCCATTCTCAGCTTTTAGGTTGAAAGGGGTGAATACTGTGTCCCATTGACTTACAATAACGAAGACTGAATTGGATGTGTCTTATTCTGTTCCTAAGAATTCTCATGAGAACTGGAGTTTATCCATTGCCTGAATAGGTCTACGTGAACTCAACATTGACAGGAAAGAAAACGAGAAATCAGAGGAAGGGGAGAAAGATGGAACATTTGGACAAGAACACAATAACACTGTTTTGCCAAATTCCCACCAGTACAAGGTGAAGGTAACACAACGGGGCAAGGTCTGGCTTTTCCTTTCTATGGATGATGGCATCATGCATAGAAATTTGCCTAGATGTGTCTTAGGATAGATAATGTTAGAGAGCCTGGGCACTTATTTGAAAGGGAAGCTCCTTCTGTCATCCTGTCCTCAGAACAGGCCAAAGCTGGCAAACCCCTTCCTTGAACCAAATCCAATCTGACACCTGTTTTCCTACTAACAATGGATATTATTATTATTATTATTATTGTTATTTTTAATTTGGAAAAAGAACGCTATCAGAATAACAATATTTCATGACAGGAGAGGATTCTACAAAACCCACATTTCAGTGTTTACTTCTTAGAATCCAGCCATGCTCATTCCTGTCCCTGTGGTAGCATCCATGCAGGTGACAGATGACCTATGACCCACACAGCCTAAAATATTTCTTCTCTGTTATTTTTAGAAAAATTCTGTAGACCAACTGACACTGGCCATAATCTCCCAAAAGGAAATGAGCTAGCGAGGCATTCATACACATGTGGAGGTCTGTGCACATGAAAGTCTTGATTTATCTAGATCACATTCTAAGAGGGCTTTTCTCTTGAAAGGTGATGCCCATCTTTTGGTACCGAAAGATGGTAAGTTGGGAGATTATTCTGATTTGCTATTTTGGTAATTTACTCCTCTAGCATGCTTTATTAAGAAAATAAATGGTTGGGGGGTGGAGTTGAAGGAGGCATAGATGTGCTTTGTTAAAGGTTTGACCACTTGGATTTTCTGAAGCACAGGGCTTTCAAATTTATCATTTTCCCCTCAAGCTATATAGAGTACTCTGATAAAGGCATATGAGTTCTTCCTCTTTCAGTTTGAAAATAAAGGATAAATATTCACCCCACAAGTTTCTATCTTTTGTAAATGTGAAACAACAACAACAACAACAACATTAATAATTCCCTTAACAGTTTTCCATAAAATGGGTCCTCGATTTTTTTCCCTTATTCAATGTAAAGATGTTAATTTGCTCTGAAGAATGCTTTTTTGTGAAGGAAGAAATTTTATATGCACCAAACCACTTATCTATTGAGGTAGGCACTGTTAATATTTCCAGTTTACAGATGAGCAAACCAAAGTTTGGGGGCTTTGACAGCACAATGTCTCGAAAATTTCCCAGTTCAGGGTCTGTAATTCTAATATCAATGCCTCTTCCTCTTAGAAACTGAAAAATTATTTATTTTGCATTTGAGCTTCATTTTTAATTGTAGTTAAGAAAAGAAGAAATAAAGGGACAAAGTCTGAAAAACCCTAGGGAAATGTATTCTTGAGAACTGTTAACTGTTGCTGAGGACTAGAAAAATTATAACTTCTCTGAGCCAGTGACTCCAATCTGGACAAACCAATAATTCTCTTTTAGGTTTTGAATACTATACATTTTTATTTTTAAATTCTGCTTTGCAAAACCAAAGGAAGACAGATGATGTGCTATAATAAAAAGTGAACTCAATTTGGCTGCAGAACACCTGGCCAGATCTAGTTCTGCTCTCTGGCTAATTAGCTCAGTGTCCCTCCATCCTTGGGCAAGTGAGTTAAAATCTCTGAATCTCTGAACCCTGTTATTTTGGAAAAAGAGCCTTAAAAGGAGAATGTCAAATTAGTTACATTCTAAATTATTTCCAGGGTTAATGCTCTGAGATTGTATAAATTGTTTTTTGGTATTTTTGAATCAGTAGTAAATTTTATAAAAGATGTCTTGTTTACCCAAGCATTATATTTATGTCATGAAATTTCTTTTTAGACTTATATTTATGTCATGAAATTTCTTTTTAGACTGATAATAAATATATTATTTATTAAAATAATTTATTTATAAATATATATATGTTTTATTTGCATAAATACTACTTTGTGATAAGAGAAGAACATGTTTGCTAGACCTGATGGATTTCATTCTCTAATGAATTGGGGGGAAATGGAGTAGGCCTCTGTGGCCCCTGATTCTACTTTCTCATGGAATGGTCTCAATCTCTGCTGACCCACAGAGCCAGAGTCCAAGTGATTGTTTTGTGTTTAAGCAAATTCTGCCTTGTGGCTGCTTTTCCTGTGACATCTTCTTATCTGTTTAAATTTTAGTCAATGAAATACATGCCTGCCTCTTGCCTTCTAATTAAATGTTGAGCCCCTGGGTAGGAGGCACCCCATGTCTTGTACTCTGAATCCTCAGAGTATGAATCATAATGCTTAGTGTGTGTAGAGCTAGTGCTCTGGAGCCAGAGTCCCAGCTAATCAACTGCCCCTTGTTAATATGTATTTAACAAATTGAGTGGAGAGGCATTAATCAATGCCAGCATTAAAAAACCTAGAAATAAAACTATTTAAAATGCTTTCTCTACATCCAAACATTGTTAATAATAAACTTGTTATGATTTTTTCTTAAAATGTAGCATATTGTTGTTGAGACACTTGATAATGACAATAAATGTTGACCAAATTAATATCCCCTTCCTTGGGATAATATGTCTTTGCAAAAATTACAATTCCTTATTTTTCCTCAAATGGTATAACTGAAGCATCAATATTAAAGAAAGGATCCACTGCATTGTTTTCTAAATTTGTTACTTTATTTTTAACTCTCGTTAAAATCTGTATATTGATTCATTCATGCCGTGTTTTAGCTCTGAGATTTAGAGCAACACCTTGACATAAAGACACCTGGCGGCTGTTCTTGTAAGCAAAGAAAAATTTGGTTTGGAAATTGCTGACTTTTAAATTATTAACACAAAAGCACACCAGGAAAAAAAGGGTTTCCTTAGCAAAATGCTAGAATCACAGCCCTTTCTCTTGAAGTTGTCACCATTCCATGTGAAAGATTGTTTGATGTTGCTGAGGTTGAAAAACACCACTCATTTCTTTTTTTATTTTTTTTCCTGAAGAAAAGCCTTTGTTTCTCAGTTTGATATTTTTCATGAATAATTGGAGACTGGGGAAATTGAAAAGGATTTTTGTCTCTGGCTGAACTGAAGTGGTAAACATTCTTGGAAATCAAAACCTGTAAAGCAGCAAGTATTTTTTATTTTTTTTCCAACTGTTTAAACATAAGCTGAAGTTTGGAAGGAGAGAGAGAGAGAGAGAGAAGCAAAACCCCACAATACCAATGGAGTTTTTGCTCCATACTATATAAAGCCACCAGGAAAGTGTTTCTCCAGGTGACTGTGGTCTATTTACAATGCAATAGCTATTATCCCAGAGAGTGTTTCCTGCCTAGTCTGAGGATAATCTCTATGGCTCACCTAAATAGATATTCAGCCTTATCAAAGCTTATAAATACAGGTATTGTATCTTGTCATTCACAACAGTGCATTGTTTGAGAAAGGAGCCAATTTATGCTACTTTTCCATTCTCTGCAGGTCACCTTAATAACTGATAATAAATAATTTTTACATACATACATCTACACATTCATAATAACCACTAGTAGTTATATATACCAATTTGTCAGATATACAAAGTACTACATGGCTAATGGCTTGAGTTAATCTTTATAATACTCTTCCAAAATAATTGTCATCTGGTCACTTTAGTTTTAGCATGCGAATGAGGGATTTCAAATTGACCGTTTTCCTTCAGGACAGATGTTAATCTTCAGTAAAGCCATAATTCGCCTTTTCTCCAAAGAAGTTGCCACCTCTCATTCTTAGGATGCTTTAAAATCTATATAAGGCAATTGGCCCCACTTACAAGTAGGAACATGGCCAAGTAAACATTGTTTCTAAATACTGGATGAGTGACCGAGGCAATGTTCAGAGAAGGGGTTGTTCATTTGGAGTAGGAGCAAGGCAGTGGCTCACTAGAAGAGCTTATGGAAAGGGAAGTAGGACTAGTAAATCCTCTTGTGGATTTGCAGAGAATGTAGTATTTTGAAGTGGGAGAGAAGGGAGAGAGAAGTGCAGTTAAAGAGGCTTGTCTCCTTTCCTCTGAGTGATAGGATACAAAAATCATCTCATTTGTACCTGCCATTTAAACCCCGCATTAGGAAAAAAACCTCAGGTGAACTCTCTCAACAAAATGTTCATTCTAGTCCTGCAGATAGCAGGTGAAGTGAGAAGCAGGTGAAACTTAATGATTTGATGTTATTACAGCTCTTCTTCCTTTTGGGAAAGTACATTGGAAGGTATGAAAGGGAGGTAAAAAGGCTTCCTGTTGTATTAGAATATACCATGGGCAGCCAGGGCTGACTTCTGAGGTCCCTTGGAGAAGCTCTTATTGACAGGATTTCCAAGAAAGCTAGGAGAGTGGAAGGGAAAGAAGAGGTTAAGGCAGGGCACAGATGACCAGTGGAGGTCGTGTAGTCCAGGTCCAAGGCAATGAGTTGGGTTTATGGCTTTAGAAATTCATCACAGATTAAACAAGTATCTGACACTAAGCACGCTCATTTCAGGAATTTTACACCAAAACACAAAATGAGAAGTAGAAAGGAAGATGATTAGCCAAAAGCCAAATCAAACAAAAACAAAAACACAGCTACTACAGTAGAAAATCTCAAATCTGAAATGCTCCAAAGTGTGAAAGCTATTGAGTATGGACGTGATGTCACAAGTAGAAATTCCACACCACGGAACTTTCACATGCAAAAGTATTAAAATTATTGTATAAAATTATATATAGGCTATATGTGTAAGGTATATATAAAGCATGAATGTTGCAACTTGAGTTCCATCTCTAAGATATCTCATTATGTTGTGCACATATTTCCAAGGAAAATAACAACAGCAGCAAAAAGCACCTCATAATCTGAAACACTTTGGTTCCAAACATTTCAGGTAAGATATTCAATATGTAGGAGGGACTCACATGCAGGCTGTCTTGGTTACCTGAGGTACACTTCTGGTATTAATTCAGTCGTAAGACAAAGGCCTGTGAGAAGGAGGGATAAAAATGTCTGGGTGCTCCTTAAGATACAATCTAACAAGACAGAGTCTCAACAGATGCAAGCAAGAAGCAACACCAGAGCAGTGTCTAGTCCGGCAACCTAGAGAATGACCACCAGGTTTCACACATGTAGGATTTGAGGTTAGGTTGAGGCTGGTGATGGTTTGGAGAAGCTTTAACATCTCATAAAAAGATCATGGACTCCTGGAAGACAGGCTTCATACCTTATGTAGTTTTTTATTTATTTGTTTGTTTTGTTTGGGAATTGAATCTCAGGATGCTTAACTGCTACGCAACATCCCTGAACCCTTTTTACTTTTGTTTTCTTTTAATACCTTTATTTTGTTTTAATTTTTTATGTGGTGCTGAGGATCGAACTTAGTGCCTCACACAGCTAGGCAAGCTCTCTACCACTGAGCCACATCCTCAACCCTTTTTATTTTTATTTTGAGACAAGGTCTTGCTAAGTTACCTAGGGCCTCACAAAGTTGCTGAGGCTGGCTTTGAACTTGCAATCCTCCTGCCTCAGCCTCAGGGCTGCTGAGATTATAGACATGCACCACAATGCCTAGGATTATTTGATTTTTGATATCCCTGAGAACTAACATGAAGACTTGTTCAGAGTCAATGATTTTTAATTTGTTTTGATAGAAAAAAAGAATTGAAGAGAAAATATAGGCAGGCATAAAAATGGTAACTAGAAATAATGTGCACTTGAAGGAAGAGAAATAAAAAAGCCTTCTTCTAAGGAAGAAATTCTATAAGTTTTCTACCTGCCGGATGACTCTGCTAGTTGAAATGCAAATGTTATGACTGATGGAGAAATGCATATATTCAGAGAGAAACCTTCCATCTATATGCATGACCTCACGTGAAAGATAGCCCACAGCATTGAGAGCACTGATCCATCAGGTAAATGGGTACAGCTGACAGGACACCTGGATCAGCCATCACTGGCATAGATATTGCAGTCCTGGAAATCTGTGCCCCATTACTAGAGCAGAGAACCTAGTTGCGAGCATGCACAAAGTCAAATTTGCAGTTTCCTGTTGTCATTCATAGGGAAGGAGGAAGGGAACTAGAGAAAAGTAACCCCAGAATACAAAGCAAAGGAATATGTCCAAAATCTAACTAAAACAGAGGAAGTTCCCAAGAGAAATGAAATTTGTTTCAAAGAAATTAGTATGCCAACCATAAAGCCTCTTTTGTGATAGTGCAAAAATCCTTATGTCTTACACACGTCCCGTGTGGGTGAGGAAAAGGGTTCCCCTCCTGAGGGAGGGATGGGCTGGCTGTGAATAAAAGCTAAGAAAATAGTTCTGTGAAATAACAAGACACAGAAATATAGTTACAGAGGAGGGGCAGCGACCGGCCACACTGACCAGACTGGTACAGCTTCTAACAAAGAAAGGAGCCTGGGCTTGCTTTATTTATATCAGAACAGATCAAAAGGAATCCATAGAAAATTCTTTGCAGAAACAGGATAGAGGTTGGGGCAGGTAGGCTGCTCAGTTCAGTTCGTAAGGGATCTCACCCATTTCCTTTGTTGCTCGGGACCTTTTGGCAGAGCTGAGTGTGAGTTCATGTGCGTGGAGCCATCTCACCAGCAGGATCCCTGAGGTGAGTTCCCAGATCCCAGATCTTCCACCTCAATGGTTTCGATGCCGATCTGGTCAACACACATTTCATGGGTGGCTTCCTGCACTTATGAAAATGAGCACCTGAGCCCCAGCTCAGTCTGCCCCTTCCTATCTGTCAAAGTGGTCTCCCGTGAACAACACCTGTGAACCTGTAGGAATTGTAAACTTTTGGCCTCAACCTGGAAGCTACTGAATCAGTCTCTGCGGGAGCAGGGCTCAAAAATCTAATCATGATGCACTCTGAAGTTTGATACACAGTAGTTCAATCTGTGAGCAAGGGATTGGTTTCTCTTGAATTCCTCTCAGTCTGAATCATTTGAGGTCCTTTAATGCAAGAGGTACACACAGTAGGTCCAGTGTCAAGACCACATCATCTTTTCTTGCAATAAAATTCTTTGTGACACTCTGGGATGATTCTGACTGTAAAGAATTATACAGTTCAAACTAATGTGAAAATATATAATATCTAAAAAGTTGGAAATACAATTCATACAGACATACAATTAGTACATGTCAAAGATTCTATTCAGTCCATTAATTGATGAGGAAACTATTAAGATGGGAAAGCTGAGGAATGGGGTATTTATAGACGTTTAAAAATAAAAGAGAGAGGCTGGGGTGTAGCTCAGTGTTACAGCATGTGCCTAGCATTCACAGGCTCTTAATACAGTCCCAAGTACAAAAAGAGGGAAGGGAATGAAGAATGTTAGGGTGAGAATAAGATTAGAATCAAAACTGTTTAATGCTGTACGGGCAATAAAACCATTATTTGGGGATTATCTTTTTGTTTGAAACCTAAATCATTTGTATCTCTACAAAACACAAATCTACATGTTAACACTTTACTTTTCAGAATCTGAGAATTTAATTAACAGTAAAGTCAAACAATGCTATAATCTCCTAGAAAATTCTTGGGTGGGCCTGTTAAATAATGCTTTTAAATGACATTGAAAGGGCAGACTCATGATCATGACTTTCTTTATAAGTTTAGGATTTTTTTTTTTAACACTGCTGATTTAGGCTTCAGGTCCTTATTCTTGGTGGGGTTGGGAAGGGCTATTGGCTCATTATTAGTCTGAAATCTGCATGCAGGTTAGAATGCAGACTCCCATTGGACATTGAGCATGTGTGGCAGCTGCTGTTCTCCCGTGTTTCCGTGATCCAGTGGCTGGGACAGTCTCTCTGTTTTGTCTATTTTGCTCCTTCACCACCTTTGTGTGTAATCATTTTGTTTTCCCAGAGGCAATCTGTAGAAACTCACCAAGTACTGCTCATTCAAATTCAGAAATGAGCAGTTCTAGGACTTCCATATTTTTTAAAAGCCCCTAAATAGGACCTTGATAGTTTCTGAAAATTTATTTCAGATGCTGATCATGTCTTAGGTAAGCCAGAGGGATATTGTACTCTCTCTCTCTCTTTCTCTCTCATATATATCATACACACACACACACACACACACACACACACACATTTTTCAACATAGATATATACAAATACACACATATATATATATATCAAATATATATATATACACACACATATATATATGATAAAAGGAGTGAATTTGAAACATCAGAACTAAAGAGACATAGAGAATGATAATGTGAACAGAATGATGCTGTGACCAGGACCCTGATGGGGGAGCAGCTGGTGGCAGCAGCCAAGAAAAAAACAGCACCTCAAAGAGAGAAGTGGGACATCTGCTGAACACATAACTGCATTTAATTTCTCTTAGCAGAAAAGCTGAGAAATATTTATACTTGGATATCATCTTCAATCTATAATCTGCCCATGGTCACTCTATTGCTGGGTTCTTAACTTAGAAAACACTAACTCCCTAAAAGATGTAAGGACGTAATCCAAGAGATCCATGAACTTAGTTGGGAAAATGTTGAATCATTATTTTCACTAAATTTGAATGGGAATTTAACATTTCTTTCTAATATTAATAAGAGCAAAAACCTCTGGAAGCATTAGCATTATGACTTTGCCATGAATATTTTCACAACACTGCATTGTCACTCTTCGATTTTTTATTTAACAAATTAATAAAGAAGCACATGTGAACTGTATGACTCACCTACATTTGATAACCATATTTTAATATAAAAGGCTTTATACCCATGTATCTTACTGCATGCATGTAGACAACATTCATTTTGAGGATAGATTCTTAGGCTATATCAGATTTCTGAAGTGCTTTATGGCACAAACAGACTTAATAACCCTTGTATATTATAACTTTAAACAACAGAAAACAAAAGATAGGTTTTGATTCGTTGGCCTGCCAACTTATGTCTTGCAGGTTTTGTGGTGGTATTTTCTTTTGCTTCTACTAAACTAAGAAAATAATCTGCCTCTAGTTATTTCATACCATATTCTTCTTTTTCTTCTTTTTCTATAGTTTTTCTTCTTGATCTGATCTGATTGTGTGTGTATGTGTGTGTGTGTGTGTAGGTACATGTGAACATACACTCACATCTTTCTTTTGTAAAGACTTCCTGGCATTTAAGGTATAAGGCAGTTTGTTTTGTTTTTTTTTTCTGTGAGAACACAAGTGAAGAGTTGTTCCAAATATTTGAGGACTTCAAGACATTCAGACAAGAACTCAAGCAACTAATATCTATTAATGCAGAATCACAACAACTTGCTCTTTCTGACCTCACTAAATCTTTTCCAGAGCTGGCAGCTTTTATGCTTCTTAAAGCCTCAGGTGGCAGATCAGGGGCAAAACAGTCCTTCTCAATTATGTGCTTCTATAGTCATTGTCTATAAGGGGGGTAGCAGATAATGAAAGGGATGTGATTTTAGCTCATGACCAAACTGGATTTTTTCCCCATTCACTTTTGATTACACTCAGCATTAAAGCAGTCTGCAGAAATTCCCTATTGGGGTAGGGGGAAGACAAGGGTTTATCTTCCCCTTCTTTTCAAATTTGGCTGAAAGATGAAAAACCAGGTAACAAAGGCTTTTTGCTTAAGCAACCACTTTAAGACTTGGAGTCAGAAGCTAAGAAAAAAACATGTTCAGAGGTGATAGAGATTGACTTAAATACCTGCACTAGTACTTAGTGATTTGTGATCAAGGACACATTATTTAATCACCCAAATTCTCAGGCAGTATAAATATACTTACAGTGTCTACCTTTAAGGATTACTATGAATTAATTGCATGCTCCAACAGATTCAAGTGTTTGGGTTTCTCATTTTATAGTTTTCAAGATGGAAAGAACATAACATAGAAATATATGTCTAGGCCCCTAAGTGAAGGTAAGTATAATTAGAGGGGATGGGGCATGGAGAAGATAGACTGGAATCTTATCATATCCCCCGTTCTTTCCCCAATATGAAAATGAATGTTCAAACTGTCACTGAGAGGGGTACCACAGGCAGCACTGATGAGATAATTTTTTAGAAAGTTCTGTAAAATGCAGGGCACAGGTGCCAAAGTATCCTTAGTGGTGAAAAATGAAAGAGTAGAGAGAGGACTACATCCTCCTTTTTGTAGGGAAAATAGCATGGCTACAGGTAATCATGATGGAAGGATAAAAGAGGATTCAGAATCAGCTCTTAGGTATGTTTGGAAGGGACCATCAGGACATAACTTCCAAAGAAACTACATCTCAGGAAGTGAGGGTGCCAAGGTCAGTAGGAGAATGAATTGCCACTTTCCACTGACTTCATGGACATTGGACACCAGTGAAAATGAAGAAATGAAATAAAGCTATTTTTTTAATCACCATTACATTTGGGACACCTTTGGGTATTCCCAGAAATGACTGTTATAGAGAGAGAAAGGAGAAGTTGATGTACTTGACTGTATAGGCAGGGGCAATGCATTAGTAGAATTTGAGTTATTTCTGTTAATGCTGCTTCTTTCAGCCTGGAGGGGACCTGGGGAAGTTTGGATTATATAAAGATAAATTAGAGGTAGTGGACTGTGAGACATCTTTGCAAACTATATAACCTTATAAAAATGTAGGTTTGGGGGATATTTCTCTTTTCCAACAAATTTCCCAACCCCTTGTGGACAGTAAACAAATGTCTGTTGGTTGAATAAAGGAATAAACACAAAAGGGCTAATTTTAGGGTTGACCAAACTAATTTACACATTATATCCATTTCAGTTAACCAAGAGAATTTTCCACATTTGCAGACCAACAAAGCACTTACTCATGTGTAAACCACAAGAAAAGAACAAATGAAGGACAGTAAGAAACAGTGAGAAATCAGAAGACTGGTTCTACCAGTCAAATAAATTTCTCCCTCTACTTTAAAATAATACCCACACATCCTGTCTTTCACTGCTTTTTATGTTTTGCTTTTAGTCATTTAAGATTCATATTGAAAACCTTTCATTGAATTCATACCAATATATTTTCCAGTATTCTCCATATTTAGAATCCAGAAAGATAAAAATAAATGTAGTGTTATGACACATTAGATTTTTTAATTTCCCAAAATAGCATTATTGGAGATTTTTCTTTAAAAAGTGATGTGCAATTATTCAATAATTATTTTACAGTTTACTACTTAAGTATAAAACATATCTGACAGCAAGGCATGGACTTTATGCACTTCTCCAGGTCCATCTGGCTATGTGCAACTCTGTTTCTTTTTGGAAATGCTAATAGTTTGAGATTATGAGGTTCAGCTACTCATCTATAATCTCACTATCTATATGTAATAGAATAATAAATTAAATTATATTCCGTCACACAGGTATTTGTTAAGTAAGCAAACATACTTTGTTAGGATGCACAAAATAGTTCTTACAGTTTGTGCAGCTCATTGAGTTTCTGACTCTCTAAAATTTTTGAGTGATCCAAGTAGACCAATATAAAAAATTTATTCATGCCAGCCACAATCACTTTCCAAAGGGGAATTCTATTATGCTAAATGTCATTATCAACCAAATTTCCCAACTCAATAGATGGACTTGGGATTTTTGTTGTTGTTGTTGTTCCTCGGTACCAGGGGTTGAACTCAGGGGCACTTGACCAATAAGCCACATCCCCAGCCCTATTTTTGTATTTAGAGACAGGGTCTCACTGAGTTGCTTAGCACTTTGCTTTTGCTGAGGCTGGCATTGAAATTGTGATCCTCCTGCCTTAGCCTCCTGAGCCAGTGGGATTACAGGTGTGCACTACTGTGCCCAGCTTGGCATCCTTTCTGTCAGTCTCCTTTATTGTTATGATAAAATACCTAAGACAAATAACTTTAAAGGAGAAATTGTTTCTTTTTACTCATGGTTTCAGTCTATGGCCACTTGGATTCATAGTTTGTTGGCCTGTGGTGAGGCAGAACATCATGGTGGGGAGTTCATGGTAGAACACAGCTGCTCACATCTGAGGAAGGGGCCAGGATCAAATATATCCTCAATGGGCACATGTCTCAATCACCTACTTCTTCCAGCTAGACTTTTTTTCACTACCTCCCAAGAACCCATTAAGCTTTTGTTATGGTTTGAATATGCAGGGTTCCACAAGAGCTCTTGTGTTAATGCAGGAATATTCGGAGGGAAATTATTAGATTATGAGAGTTGTAACATAATTGGTTCATCCTAGTTTGAATGGAATAACTGGGTGATAACTATAGACAGAAGTGGCATGGGTGGAGGAAATAGGTCACTGCATGTATGTCCGCTGAGTTTGTTACCTGTAGTCTCTTCCCTTTTCTTTCTCTCTGTTACCTGGACACCATGTTCTGAGAGTCTTTACTTCCTACATCCCCCATACCAGGATGTTCTGTCTCACACTGGGCCCAGAGCTCTGGAGCTAGCTGTTCATGGACTGAAACCATGAGCCAAAATAAACTTTTCCTTCTCTAAGTGGTTCTTATCAGGTATTTTTTTGTCACAGTGATGAAAATCCAACACACCTATAAATCCATCAATGGATTGACCCATTCATGAGGTCAGCCCTTATGATCTAATCACCTCACAAAGACCCCCATCTCTGAACCCTGCTGCACTGGGACCCAACCTGTGAACACATGAATTTTTTGGGAAATGTAAAATCCAAACCATAACACCATTATGAAATAAACCCTAGGGGCCCACTAATGGTACAGATAATAGACTACTCTACAACTTAACACTCCTTTTATGCAAAGATGGAGTGTGTCTTTAAAATATTGTAGCCAATACAGATACTTTATATTACCATTAAATATAAAAACACATATGTACACGAACAAGGGTGTATACATGTACCTTTGCTTACAACAATTATAACTTTGTCTAGTTCATGAATCAACAAACTTTTTAAAATATTGATTAAGGCAGTTAATATTTTAGGGTTTTCAGGATGCACAGTCCCTGATGCAAAGTGTATGTGGCAAAATCTGTGTTGTCACTACTCAGCAGTGCCATTGTAGTGCAAAACCAGCCATAGACAATCTGTAAGAGAACAAATATGATTGTTCTCATACCTTATTTATGGACAATTAAATTTGAATTTCCTATCATTTTCTCATATCATAAAATATTATTTTCTTTTGACTTTTCAAATATTTAAAAATGAAGGTTGTGAACAGATTAAATAATTATATTTTAGGCCATTTGCACTACTCTCAATAGTGTTAAAATTTAACTATGGGCTGTGTACTCTGATGTTTATCCAGTTGTTGAGGATGTTTTGCTATGGAAAGATGTCATTTCTGAGATGTCTAATTTCTCAGTTATTTTTTAAGTTGTAGCCATGTCTCCTCTACAGTCACTCATTCAATATTATTTTACAGAATCTCTAACTGTGGTGTAAGCCAGGTGCTTTCTCATAGTCCTATTTGGACCTAACTGTTTAGAAGTTTTTCTAATGAGATCTAAAAAGGACTGAGTTGAACATGTTGGTGAGTGGAAAATGGGGCTTTCCACTTCTGAATTAAACTGATGCTCAGAGTGCCACTTCCTTCCATGTGACACCCTCTACACACATTGGCACATACTGCACCTATACATTTTGAATGAAAAAAAATTTTGACAAAAGTTTTGTTTACTAGAGAATTTAGTTTACATCATGAAGATGTCTCTGAGATTTAAGTTCATAACCCCTCTCTTCGCCAGCTTTAAATTTTACTGAAATTCTCAGATTGCTTTCAAGAAGATGATTTCTTGTAGTCATTGAGTATTCATAAAATTCAAAATCATACATATGTATATATAATGAATTAATATTTAATAAAGAAAAAATGCAGAAATGATTCTCAACTAGTAGTCATGGGTCATCCCCAAACAGGTGGTAGGTGGTATTTGCTCTGCAGACTGTAGTCTAGGGACCTGTCATCCGAGCTGTGCTACATTAAAGTCAACTTCTGACACTATAGCATATGTCCTGTGACTGGAAAAGGTGGAAAATGAAAAAGCAATAATTAGAGAACATATGTTTGCAAGTACTAACTGATTTAGTTATTATGAAAACCCTTGTTTTATGCTTTATTATTTTCATTGCTTTATAGAATTAGGGAGTTCAGTGAAATCATGAATACAGACTGAAGAGTTAAGTACAATCCTAAATGATCTCAAAGTTCACATGCTCTTCTCTTCAAAGTCATTCTTGTGGGTTCTCTTAGCAAATAATAATGGTCTCTTTACAGTAGAAAGAGTCTGAAAGTCTTTTTAAAACTTTTTATTGCTTTGTTTTAGTAATACATGACAGAAGAATATACTATGACATAATATAAAAGCATGGAATAAATCTTTGTTCTGATTCAGTCCCCAGTTTTTTCCCTTTCCCTCCTTTCCTTCCACCCCCTTTTCCCTTCCCTCTACTCTACTGATCATTCTGCTATTTACTTATAGTTTGTTTTTGTCAGCTGCTCTGCTGCCCAATGCCAAGCACACCAATCCTGTTGTTTTACATGTGACCAGCTCCTTTGAGCACATGAAATACAATGTAGATGAAGATTCTTGACATTCTGCAAAGAGCCTGACTGATTTTACTGTTGCCATTTTCATTGTTGTTGTGTTTGGCCCAGTAGGTTTGGGTAAGCTCTGAGAAACCATTAATGGGCTTTAAGCCCTAGGTAGACAAGATCATATTTTGAAATATAGTGTTGATATTTGAGACTGCATTTCAGAATGAAAACATGGCACCAAATGCATCATTAATATGACCAGCTTATACAATAAAAGCAAAGATATAACTATAAAATTCTATTTGTATTGAAATGATAAAAATATATTCCAAGTTTTAAAAATATACATACATATTTTATGCGAGGGCCTGATGAAATATATAAAACATATACAAAATAAAATTGTGCTTTTTCTTACATTTAACCTGAATGATGCATTATATAAATATTAATTAAATAGTTGATATTCATTTTGTTTTACTTCTCGGAGTTTTGAAACAATAATTCCAAATGTTCCTTGGAAGGATAATCTAATAATACTTATGAAAAATTCACAAAATCTTGACTTTGAAATACCACCTGTAGTTATTTCTCCTTGTATGTGAAATAATGCATATACAGTATCACGTTTTTGTATAAAAGGAAATCATTAGAAACAATCCCCAAGAATATATGTGTGGTCAATGAATACAAATTTCTATAGTCATATGATAGAAAAGTATATGAAAACACAAAATTGATCTGTGTAAATTTTTTCTGAAAAATATCCAGATATGTTGTTTAATTTTCAAAATATTTACATGTCAGTACATCACTTATTTAAAACATATTGCTGTTTATCAATATCACCCTGTGTTTCTGTTCATATGTGTGTTTTGTCTTTGTGTTAAATGATATGTAATTTCTAGAAGGAGTACCAAGAGGAAAAAAAAGCAGAACAAAATAAAAGCTTTAAATAAAGCTATCTAGGGAAGTATGAAATAACTGATTTATTTCATTTCAGTAAACTCTCATTGGGTAGCAAACCGCACAATCAAAATTCCTCCTGCAGACTCGTTGTGTTTCCAGAATAACAAGTGTTCAATGGATTATGTTTTTGCTGTAAATGATACCTCTAGCACTGCTTCTTCCTCATTTTTAAATGGCAGAGTTGATATTTCCCCACAACATACTGCTAAAATTTAGTTATATAAACACAATCTCATAGTCTCCAATGAGAGTGGTGCTGTCCTAATGGCACTAGATCACGTTTATTGAATATTTTTTGCACCCCATACCTTGTTCTAAGAACTGTACATACATAGTTCATTCCACCCTTTAACCAATCTTCTGATACAAAGTGCTATTTTACAGATAAAGAAACTGAGTTACCAAATGCTTAGACAACTTCCCCAAGGTCACATAGCTACTAGGCGCAAAGCCTGATTTTGATCCAGGCAGTCTATATCCACGGTGCTCTGCTACATATATTTTATATCACTGGGGTTAAAAAATTGATCACAACCTGGCACCTAAAGCCTCTGCTTGCTCATGATCATTTCCAGTATTTTTTTCTCCTTGGTTTCACCAAGTGAGAAGTCTAAACTACTTAGATCAGCACATAAGTTTCCTTGCAATCTTACATCTTCACCTTTCTAATTTTGCAAGCTCATCTCTCATCACTCCTCCTGGCCACCATGTCCAATCCCACTGAGCTGAACATAGTTTCCTACAGAGTACATGCTCACTCATGTCTCCCTGAATTCATTTGGCATCCCTTGTGTGCAAAGTCCTTCCAGTCCATGCCTGCTGACACTCACTCACTTTAAAAACCTAGATCAGACTTCATATCCCTCACACTCTCTCCTTTCTTTGTAACACACACACACAACACACACACTCACTGCCTGGATTGCTAGTCCTTGTGTTCTTCTATGAAGGTATTTGCCCTGCAGTGCATCAATAGCTGTCTGCTAGCATCTCTCATTTCCTCAAGATCAGTCGCTCACTGTCTGCAGTGATGTTATGTCCCCAGCTCCTCTTGCAGAGGTTGGTTATTAGTAGAGATTTGATAAAAGTATTACAAATAAATAAACAAATAAAACCTTCTAAGGAAGAATTGAATCTGATTGACAATGCTCTGCAGGATGACTAATTTTCTAAGAACGCTCTGTGATGAAACAGCCATGATTGCCATTCCATCTAAGTAAATGGTGGAAACAAAATATATGAAGGTTTTTAATGAATAAAAATCACTTTCTAAAATTTTTCTTGAGCACTGAACAACTCAATAATTTTAACTTCCTACTATTTTAAACTTTTTCTATTAAATATGTTTTGAAATACTTTAGACAATGGTAGCAACTCTTGTTCTCATCCTAGAAATCTATTCTACTCCCTTGGTTAATATTCAGCTATTTCAGAATCCATTAGGTATCTTTATTCTGAATCATTTCATAGGTGTAAGTATTGATTATTAAATGATAGTCATCTTTAAATGAATATGCATGCTTTGTGTTTGTAGACATATCCTTCCAAGTTACTTGGATTCTATTTTCCTCAGTTTTTCATCCATCAAGTTAAAATTGGTTTGGCTCTTTAATTGCTTCTAGGAGTATTTCCAGTAAAAAATGATTTAATCTTCTTGTAAAGACATTTACTTATTCCAATTTTTAATTTTATTGATTTACTCAGAATACATATTATTCTCACTAAAACCCTACAATGAGAATCAGACCGAGGGAAACTGGGGCACAGAGAGTTAAGAGGCTTATGCAGAGTCACACAGTAAGAGGCAGAGCCAAGATTCAAACCAATGCAGACACCAGAAACCATGCTTATTAGAGACAGAGACTACCTTGCAAATAGTTTAAAGGGTTAAAATAAACATAATAAGAGGACTTATTCAGTAAGACTTAAGAACTGCGTTTGCACTCATGACATTCTCTCTCACGGGCTAGGTGACCTTGAACAATGCACTGCATTTCTCTTGACATCTTCCATGTGTTTTTAAGCCCACTATTTTGCTACTCCATAGTTAATACTATTTCTTCAGGACAAAACTACTTGGGACTTAATGAGCAGGGACTTATTGCTCTGTTTTTATGACTTGAGCCCACCCCCGATAGAAGAACACCTGCAGTCACCTCTGCTAATTCCATTTATCTCACAAGTCTCAATTGACATCTGTCACTCTCCCTTATTTTCTGTGGTGGGGACTTTGCCACTGTTGTGGCTTTCTGCGGGTGTCTCATCATCCTCACTGATGTCAGTATGAAGACTCACACCAAGGAGGCTCCTGCCACATGTTCCAGAGCCACCCATTCTCCTACCACCACCACCCTCACATCTAGTTTTGCAGCTGTCATTTATGGCTCCAGACTTGTGATCACTAAAGCACTGTGGACTGAAGGATGGTCATGAGTAGAGGTTTTAGATGCCTCAAAACTGAACCTCCTTGACAAATGGAGATGTTGTGCTTCTGTGCTTCATTCAACTAAATAAGTAAGGATAGCATCCTGCCTCCTCAATCCTTACATAGAGTTAATTAGCTCTCATGTATCTTACCTGTAGCTGTTTGTTGTTAGTTGATGGAAATTGAACCAATGAACAAATCTGAGTTACAGATATATTTTGCTAAGCATCTCTAGCTCCTTTGTGATATCTTGAGCACTGTCATCTGAGAAAGTTTATGTGTGTGACATTGATTCCTTTTTGATGGATTTTTCTTTGTCAGTTCAGGATCCAATATCAGGATCTTAGTTGGAAACACTCAATAGTGGATAACACAGTACTTTCCAATTTGACAGGAAGTAAGAGAAAGAGAAGGAGGTAGAGAGAGAGAGAGAGAGAGAGAGAGTGTTTAGAAGGGAGGAACAACACAACCTGGGATGTGAGCACAAACAAGAAAGCATAAACTTCACTAAAATTAAAAGAATTTCTTTTTTCTTTTTTTTTTTTTTTGGTACTGGGGATTGAACTCAGGGGTACTCGACCACTGAGCCACATCCCCAGCCCTATTTTGTGTTTTATGTAGAGACAGGGTCTCACTGAGTTGCTTAGTGCCTCGCCCTTGCTGAGGCTGGCTTTGAACTTGTGGTTCTCCTTTCTCAGCCTCCCTAAGTACTGGGATTACAGGCTTGCACCACCGCGCCCGGCTGAAAGAATTTCTTTATTTTAACATTCCTAAATTCACTGAACACGAACCTGAGAAAGTATCCTCCTTTGAAGAAGGCAATAACAAATGAAGACAACTTCAGACTCAAACCAGCTGGTTTGTGTGTGGGGATCTCGACCAGAAATACCTTGCAGACATCATAAGGGCTGGGGTTGCAGCTAAGTGGTTAAGCGCTTGCCGCGCACATGTGAGGCACTGGGTTCGATCCTCAGCACCATGTAAAATAAATAAATAAAGGTATTGTGTTCATCTATAACTAAAAAAAATTTTAAAAAAAAGGTCACTACAAATAACTGATCACTGAAGACAATTTACCAGTATAAGACTTATCAGGAAGTGAGCATTTGGGCCCCATGCAGGAAGCTTGCCAGGTAGCATGTGCACCGGCAGCCATGTAGCTTGCTACACACCTGGATGGAGCAGATGAGAGCTGCTCTGTGTTCCGGACAACAGGCCAGGTGCGTTTGCCATAGTCCCAGGAGGAGTCTGGCTGCAGCAGGGACTCCCAGCATCTCCTTTCACTTCAGAGTAAAAGCTGCAATATAATTTATTCAGGATGGGCCCAGATTCTTAATTGGACAGGTGTGTGAGAAAACTCTGGCTGTGAGCACAGCATGTTCTACCATCGAACTTTTCTGTCGACATCCTTTTCAGCACTTCCTGTCAGGCTAACCTTAACTCTGTGGGGTCAGACACCGGCAGGTGGCGGAGCCAGCAAAGAATGAGAGAAACATGAAGTTGTGAAAAATCAAACACCAACCCACAGGAGTGATGTTTTCCCCCTTTTCTCAAGTTCCCAAAGACCAAAGGGGGGAAAAAAGGAAGCTCTCATCTCTTCTTTCTTTAGGATCTGCAGATCTGCAGTACTGATTCACCATCTGTTGACTTTGATGAGTTAACTCCTTCCCTGATACCATCTCTGCTAGCACCTTGAATGAAGATTGGGATGTATTAGGAGGAGCGGAAGCAGAGGGAGGGAGAAGGAAGAAAGTGGGAGAGACTAAAAGATTTTGTTTAATTATTGAATTGAGAGAATCATTGGGGGATTGAGATGAGATTAAAATTTCAGGGATGAGGAGTCAAAGGAGAAAAGTAAGGAAGAGGAGGGAAAAGAAGGGGAAGGAAATGAAGTTTTATTCACTTAACATTACATGCAAGGGTCTAATAGGTTTTTGTAAATAACAACATTCTTCTTTCTTCACTCTCATTTCAAGGAGGAAAAAGTACTCTTCAAGCATAATATTCTACAGCATTTGTTCTCATATAATCTAGTTTACTAAGGGGCTGGTCACCTGGGTTTCATTTTGTCTACAGTAGTGATAGCCACTGCATGATTTTTAGCATTCCTCATTGCTTTCAAGTATCTAATTTTCCCTAATGAGAGAAATGAGAGAAATAGATTAAGGATACTATACTCACCCTCCCCTGAGGATATACATAAGAAATAATACCTACAAGAAATATCAATGGAACAGGGTCTAGCTATCTACAGAATGTTATTATTGATGCTGTTTTGCGAGGTGTTCATGGTTATTCAGACTGGGAACTAAGCCAAATTGAAACGACATCACCTTTTCTCCAAACAATTAAGTAGTTGCCATTTATCACTCCCTAGAACTAACGTCTCCAACACTGTATGTTAGGTGTAAAGATTAGTCAGCTGTTTCCCAGGTAATTACTACAATCAAATGCTCTTGAGCTTAACACACCCCTAAGAACCACATGAACTCCCACCCACCAGCCAGGGCAACTGAGTGGCCGAGAGCCCAGATGCTACTCCACACATCTGCCATGCTGACTTGCCCCATAGCCCTAATGTGTGGCACCTGCTTCAGGGATAATGAAGTATTCCAGATCCACAGAAAAGGCTTCAGCTCTCCAGCTGCCTGCTGGGTTTTCCAGCTGCTGAAAGGTATGTCTCAGCTTCCCCTGAGGATTACTAGCTACTGCCAAAGTTAAACTCAACTAGCTGGTCTCCTATAGACCCTATGCAAAGCTCAGGTTCCCCAGGTGACCTGTGACTTTGGACTTGACCTATGAGAAGGCTATGAGGCCTCATCTGGTCTCTATGCACACCACAGTGTACAAGAGGTCATAATGTATCATGGGAGAAAGATCACCTCTCAAATGAACCTGTTTCATAAATTTTATTTTATTTTATAAATAAAATTAAAAGAGCTTTTAAAATTTCTTCACCTCTGTATTTTCCTTTGAGTTGGACAAAATATGTACACACACACACACACACACATATGCTGTAAAATGATTCCCAAGAAAGACATTTAAAATTGCGTTAATTCTTTTTTTTCTTTTCTTTTCTTTTTTTGGTACTGGGGATTGAACTCAGGGGTATTCGACCACTGAGCCACATCCCCAGCCCTATTTTGTGTTTTATGTAGAGACAGGGTCTCACTGAGTGGCTTAGCACCTCGCCATTGCTGAGGCTGGCTTTGAACTTGTGATTCTACTGTCTCAGCCTCCCTAAGTGCTGGGATTACAGGCTTGAGCCACCGCACCCAGCTTAAAATTGCGTTAATTCTTAAATTTACATGCAAGTGAGAAAGTAGAAGGGAGAACCTATAGGAGGAGAAGCAGAAAAGAAAGGGACTAGAGGAAATAAGGAATCAATTTTTTACATATAACTTCGCAAGGTAATGATGGAAAATAACAGTTGCACAATAATGGAGATCTAATAAAGGTTATCGTAATAGCTAACATTTGAGTTGTGCTTCTGCTCACCATCTTACATGTGCTATTTCATGTAATCCTCAATGGTTCCTACAGTAGCTCATTATCTCCATTTGAGAACAGGTGCTAAGGGCTGGAGAGTTAGAATTACAGAAAACATATTTTCTCTCCATGCTCAGAACTCTTCTTTTACTTCCTGTTTTATCATTTTCTAATAATATGTTCTCTAGAATTGTAGTTTTTTAAACAGGGCCCTGGGCTAGAATATGAGCTAAAGATAGCAGAGGGAACAAAAAAAAACAAAGAAATCATTGCGTGGAAGACAGGGTGGTGAAGCACGTTTGTGTTCAAATGCTGGAAGGGATAGAACTGTTGCTATTTAGTCTTCTGTCTTTAGGAAGATTCTTGCCTCAATCATCTCATAAAATGACAAGTGCTTCTCTAAAAAACAGAAACAGAAACAAAAGCAAAAACAAAAATCCCAGCTGTGGAGACATGGCCATTATAGCTCCTTGTCCAGTTTTTACCCATCCTGATGCTTTGTCTGTTCTTCCACGATGATTTCTATTTGTTTGATTTTTGGATGTCGGCCACTAAAAAGTCAGGATCCTCATGGTCCAGGACTAATATTGGCAACATGTCATGTGAAATTTTTTTTTTGTGTGTGTTTTCTACCTGATTTCAGATTCTGAGGGAAACATGGTCATCTTTTACTTACTAAAAGGATATTTACAGCAAAGGCTATACAAATTTAAATAGTCTGATATAAAAATCATTGGTTTTTCATCCTAACATTTTTTATTTCTCCCACTTCTTCCATTCCTCAGCAAAGCTTTCTTAATCATCATTGTTCATTTGATTATCTTATCAATCTGCTAAAAACACTTTTTTCATTTGTATTTTGTAATTATTATTAACCAATGTTTGCATAATTGTTCAATATATGTTTTTTCCAATAGACTGTGAGCTCCATGAGAATAGGAATTGAACTTGTCTTGTTTAGTCTTTTATCTCAAGGTTCTAACACTTGGCAAGGCACAAGATAGATGCTTAATAAATGTCTCTGCAATGAATAAATATCCATATTTTATTTCATTTAATGGATTTCTTTTAAATAGTCATATTTAATATTTACAGCTTCTTCCTCAATATATAATCAAATCACCAAGGCTAAAGTCTGAAATCTATACTTTCTATATTTTCCCCATGATTAGACTGAGGTTATTGTTTTGGGTGAGGAAACTTCTGGAGGCAATATGACACCCTCATGACATCACACCAAGGATATGCACTATCAGTGAGGCTTTCAACCTTGATCACCTGGCTGAGGTAGTGTTAGTCAAGTCTATCCACGGTAAAGTCACTCTCTTGTCCCTTTTCTTATTGTACTCTTAGGAAGAATATCACTATGCATAGTCCATGCTTAGGAGAGAGAAGTTATGCTCCATCTTCATGAGGGAGGAGTATCTATATAAATTATTTTAAATTTTTATATATGGGAGAATAGTTGTGTTTCCTCATTTTTTTATTTTATACTTTGATTTATAATCCAATTCTGCCTGAATTATTTTTCTGCTCAAATTGTCTCCTTTTTTGGTCTTTGAAAGTAATATAGTTAGTTCCTATATCCCTTTGGAATAATTTCATTATTGTGATTTTTAAAAAATTTGTTTGATGTTTTAGCCCCTCTTTAATTCATATTTTTTGATTATAATAATTGAAAAATCATAATAATATTAAGATTACAATCATAATACATTTTTATTATCTACAGTTACCCTACTGTGCAATTGATCTCAAAATCTATTTCTCCTATCTATCTGAAATTTTGTATCCTTTGATCAACTCCCCATCCCTCCCTTTTCCAGCTTACCCCCAGCTTCTAAAGCTATCTTTCTACTCTCTACTTCTATAAGTTCAACTGTCTTAGGTGGCACATATAAGTGAGATCAGATGGTACTTGTCTTTCTGTGCCTCACTTATTTCACTTAGTTTAATGTCCTTCCAGATTCATCTATACTATGTCATTTTTTGGTATAAGTTGCTCCATGTCTGTCTTATAAAATTCCTACTCCAGTCCTCAAATCACTTATTTCTCTGAGGAGCCCTATTGTGTTTCTTGCAAAATAACATTGAAATTAAAGGTTTGATACAAAATATACTCTTTTCTAAATTTTCTCAGATGAAACATCATTGTTTTTAGATCTGTTTAGCTTCAGATTTGTCACCCCATGCTTTTGAGGGAAAAAAACTGTATCAGTTAGAGCACTGTTCTTACATAGCTTACATATGGTTTCCTTGGCTTTTAGTCTGAAAGATGCTTCTCAATTTCAAAGTTACTTACTATAGCACAATTTCTCCTCATTCATTTCAATGAAGTTATAATACACTTATACCATCTCTCACATTCATCATTTCATTCTGATTCCCTAAACTCTTAAATTATATCTTAACATTTGCATATAATTAGTTTCACTGTTTATGCTATAAAATTCTATGAAGTTTTATTGTTGTTGTTACTGGGGATTGAACCCAAGGATGTTTAAACAATGAGTCACATCCCTACCCCTTTTTATTTTTTATTTTGAGACAGGGTTTTGCTAAGTTCCTTAGGGCCTTGCTAAGTTGCTCAGGTTGGCTTTGAACTTGTGATCTTCCTGCCTTAGGCTCCTAAATCAATGGGATTATAGTCATGTGCCACCATGTCTAGCAAGATCTATGAGTTTTGATAAGTGCATATTGTTTTGTATCTGTCATTATAGTAGAATGCAAAGTATTTTCATCGGCCTAAAAATAACGGCATGATTTTTCAAACTGATAGTTCTTTAAACATGTAAGTAGTTTAGAAATTGCTACTACACATATACAAGTCAAAAGCTGAACAGATCGAATAATCAACCACTCTTATTGAGCCTTATAATATTATTCTTATTGAGAAGGATGCAGACATAAGGCAAACCACTGTCCTCAAGATTGGAGGAAAAGACCAGTAAAGACAGGGCTAATTTATTTATTTGTTCTATTTAGGTTTACATGATATCAGAGTGCAATTTGATTCATTGTACACAGATGGAGGATAACATTTCATTTCTCTGGTTGTAAATGATATAGAATCACAACATACCTGCAGTCATACATAAAGCTAGGGCTATGATGACCATCATATTCCAGCACCTTTACTGTCCCCATGCCCCCTCCCCGCTTACACCCCTGTGAACAGAGATCCTCCATTGTTCCCGTGTCCTTCCCCCTATTATGGATCAGCATCCACTTATCAACAAGTACATTCAACATTTGGTTTTCTGAGATTTGCTTACTTCACTTAGCATGATATTCTCCAACTCCATCCATTTACCTGCAAATGCCATAATTTTATTCTCTTTTATTGCTGAGTAATATTCCATTGTGTAAATATACCACAGTTTCTTTATCCATTCATCTATTGAAGGGCATCTAGGTTGGTTCCACAGTTTAGCTATTATGAATTGAGCTGCTATAAACATTGAAATGGCTGCATCACTGTAATATGCTGTTTTTAAGTCTTCTGGGTAAAGACCAAGGAGTGGGATAGCTGGGTCAAATGGTGGTTCCATTACAAGTCTTCTAAGAATTCTCCATACTGCTTTCCAGATTGGTTGTACCAATTTTCAGTCCCACCAGCAATGTATGAGCGTGCCTTTTTCCCCACAACCTCACCAACATTTATTGTTGTTTGTGTTCTTGATAATTGCCATCCTGACTGGCATGAGATGAAATCTTAGGCTGGTTTTGATTTGCATTTCTCTGATTGCTAGAGATGTTTACCATTTTTTCATATGTCTGCTGATCGATTGTATACCTTCTTCTGTGAAGTTTCTGTTAAGCTCCTTGGCCCATTTATTGATTGGGTTGTTTATTTTTTTGGTGTTAAGTTTTTTGTGTTCTTTATATATCATGGAGATGAGTGCTCTATTGGATGTGTGTATGGCAAAGATTTGTTCCCAGAATATCGGCTCTCTGTTTGCTTCAATGATTATTTCTTTTGCTGAGAAGAAGCTTTTTAGTTTGAAGCCATCCTATTTATTGATTCTTGATTTTACTTCTTGTCCTATAGGAGTCTTGTTAAGGAAGTATGGTCCTAATCCGACATGATGAAGACTTGGGCCTATTTTTTCTTCTATTAGGTGTTGGGTCTCTGGTCTGATTCCCAGGCCCCTGATCCACTTTGAGTTGAATTTTGTGCATAGAGAGAGACAGGGGTTTAGTTCCATTTTGCTGCATATGGATTTCCAGTTTTCCCAGCACCATTTGTTGAAGAGGCTATCTTTTCTCCAGTGTACGTGTTTGGCTCCTTTGTCTAGTATAAGGTAACTGTATGTAAGTGGGTTCGTCTCTGTGTCCTCTATTCTATATCATTGGTCTACATGTCTATTTTGGTGCCAATGCCATGCCGTTTTTGTTACTATAGCTTTGTAGGATAATTTAAGTTCTGGTATTGTGATGCCTCCTGCTTCACTCTTCTTGCTAAGAATTGGTTTTGCTATTCTGGGTCTCTTATTCTTCCAAATGAATTTCATGATTGCCTTTTCTATTTCTATAAGAAATGACATTGGGATTTTAATTGGGATTGCATTGAATCTATATAGCACTTTGGGTAATATGGCCATTTTTACAATATTGATCCCGCATATCCAGAAGCATGGGAGCATGAGAGATTTTTCCATCTTCTAAGGTCTTCTTCAATTTCTTCCTTCAGTATCTTGTAGTTTGCAGTGTAGAGGTCTTTCACCTCTCTTGTTAGATTGATTCCCAAGTATTTTATTTTTTTGAGGCTATTGCAAATGAAGTAGTTTTTCTAATTTCTCTTTCAGAGGGCTTATCACTGATGTATAGAAATGAAATTGATTTATGGGTGTTGATTTTATGTCCCGCTACTTTGCTGAAATCATTTATTAATTCTAGAAGTTTTCTGGTAGAATTTTTTGGATCCTCTAAGTATAGAATCATGTTGGCAAATAATGATAGTTTGAGTTCTTCTTTTCCTATTCATATCCCTTTAATTTTTTTCATCTGTCTAATTGCTCTGCCTAGTGTTTCAAGGACTATGTTGAATAGCAGTGGTGAAAGAGGGCATCCCTCCCTTGTTCCCATTTTTAGAGGGAATGCTTCCAATTTTTCTCCATTTAGGATGATATTGGCCTTGGGTTTAGCATAGATAGCTTTTACAAAGTTGAGGTATATTCCTACTATTCCATGTTTTTCTAGTGTTTTGAACATAAAAGGGTGCTGTATTTTGTCAAATGCTTTCTCTGCACCAATTGATAAAATCATAGGACTCTATCTTTAAGTCTGTTGGTGTGATGTATTATGTTTATTGATTTCTGTATGTTGAACCAACCTTGCATCCCTGGAATGAACCCCACTTGATCATGGTGTACTATTTTTTTGATATGTTTTTGTATGCAATTTGCCAGAATTTTATTGAGAATTTTTGCATTTATGTTCATCAGGGATATTGGTCTGACGTTTTCTTTCTTTGATGTGTCTCTGTCTGGTTTTGGAATCAGGGAGATACTTGCCTCAGTTTGGAAGGGTTCCCTCCTTTTCTATTTCATAAAATAGTTTGAGGACTATTGGTATTAATTCTTCTTTGAAGGTCTTGTAGAACTCAGCTGAGAATCCATCTGGACTTGGGCTTTTCTTGATTGGCAGGCTCTGGAAGGCATCTTCTATTTCCTTGCTTGAAATTGATCTGTTTAAGTTGTGTATGTCCTCTTGGTTCAGTTTGAGTAGGTCATATGCCTCTAGAAATTTGTCAGTGTCTTCAGGATTATCTATTTTACTGGAGTATAAATTTTCAAAATAGTTTCTAATTATCCTCTGTATTTCAGTAGTCTGTCCTCTATGAGCTCTACCAGCTGCCCACAGTAGATATCAAAAAAATTCCCCTCATGTTTCTTGTAGAAAAAGAAAAAAAGGAAGAATTTTAAAATTTGCCAGAGCACTCAAGTCCTGCCTTCAGGAGAAAATATTTAGCCAGAGCCTAACTGACCTGGGGAAGAGAAATATACAACTACAAAAGAAAGTAAAAGAATTATACAAAATGTTCAATTAGCACTACAAAAGGCAGAAAAGTTAATGATAAAATAAGAACAAAAGTAACAAATATAAAACAGTAACAAATATGATAGGTATTAGTCTATCACTAATGACCTTGTCTGTCAATGGTCTAAATTTATCTATTGAAGGATAGAAATTTCCAGCATAGATTAAAACAGCAAGACTCAACTACACTTTACAAACAGTCTACAAAAATTCCACTCAAATATAAAGACACATATAAATTAAAAGTGAAAGGATGAAGACAAAGAAACCATGCTAACACTAATCAAAGCAATACAAAGAACAATATAAGAGTAGTTATGCTAGTTTCAGATAGAAAAGACTTCATAAGAACAAAAGTTATCATGAAAAAAGAATGACATTACATAATTTTAAAGTGGTTAATTCTCTGAGAAGATGAAACAATCCTTAATGTGTATGCATCTAACAATATAATGCCAAAATACATAAGACAAAAACTCAGACAACTACAAGAAGAAATATGAATACACCTTTATATTTGAAGACATAACATTCCTCTTTCAGAAACAGACAGATATAGCAAGCAGAAAATTGTGAGGTCATAATTTAATTCAACAACATTATCAAACAACAAGAAATAATTGAGATCTATTGTTCGTTTAATCCAACAATAGTGATATATGCATTCTTCTCAAGTTTATATAGAATATATTCAGCAAGATAGATCACACCCTAAGGCATAAAATGTAATTCAGCAGATTTAATAGAACATAAATTATGCAATGTCTGTTTTCAGACCACAGTGAAATTATGCTAGAAATCAATAATACAAGATGACTGGGAAGTTCCCAAATATATCAATTAAATAAGACTTTTGGGTTAAAAAATAAATCTCAACAGAAATTTTAAAAATAGTTTTAAATAAATGATAATGAAAATCCTCAGAGTTTGTGTAATTCGGTGAAAGTAGTGCTTAAAGGACAATTCTTAACATTGAGTACATATTGTCAATAAAGAAGAAATATCTAAATTAGTTTCTATTTTAGGAAACTAGAAAAGGAAGAGCAAATAAGTCCTCAGGGAGCATAAGAAAAGAATAAAAAAATAGAGCAATAAACGATAAATTTGAGAACAGTAAATCAATAGAGAAAAAAACGGTGATTCTTTGAACTGATTTAAAAAGAAAAAAAAAGCACTAGTGAGGCTGACTAGAAAGAGAGTAGTTAATAATATCAGAAATAAAAAGAAGAAACATCAGTACAGATCCTATGGACTTTAAAAAGATAACATGGTAATGGGCACAGTAGAGCACACCTGTAATCCCAGCAATTTCAGAGGCAGAGGCAGAGGCAGGACATCTCAAATTTGAAAGTATTCTCAGCAACTTAGGAGACTCTGTCTCAAAATTAAAAAACAAAAAAAGAAAAGGTATCAAAGAAATGCTATAAACAATTAGATGAAATAGACGATTTTCTTGATATAAATAATCTTCCAAAACTCACACAAAAAGACATAGATGATATGAACAAGTCTATATCTACTAATGGAATTGAATCAATTAATTAACTTTCCCACAGAAAGGATCAGGCATAGATGGATTCCCAAATGAATTCCACCAAACATTCAAGACAGTAATTATATGAATTTTCTATAATCCCTTTCAGAAAATAGAAGCACAATAAATATTCCCTAACTCATTCTATGAGGCCAGCATTAACTTAACATCAAAATCAGAAGATGCATTGCAAGAAGACTATAAATCAGTATGTCTCATGAACATATGTGTAGAGTGTCAATAAAATATAAGCAAATCCAATACAACAATTTATTAAAAGAATGATACACCATAATCAATTGGAATTTATTCCAGGTATAAAAAGGTGGTTCAACATTTGAAACTCAATTAATGTAATCTATCATATGAATAACATAAAAAAGAAAATCATTTGACCATATTAGTATGTGACAAAATCTAACATCCATTAATGATAAAAACTACTAGTAAAGTAGATACAAAGGGTATTTATTTTCTTGATAAAGAATATTTACAAAACCTTATAGGTAACTTTTTATTTAATGGTTAAAAATTGAAGATTTCCCACTAAGGTCAGAAACAAAGTAAGGAAGTCCCTCTTAGCATTCCTTTCTAGCATGGTACTGTAGATCAAGGCAAATGCAGTAAGACATAAAAATAAAATAATATATGAACAGATTAAGAAGGAGGAAATAACACAGATTTGTTCATGTATGACATGATAATTTATGTAGAACATTTAAGAGAACTGAAAAAAAATAAATCTTGCCTGAAACTAATAAACATTTATAGGAATGTTGCAGGATACAAAGTTAATATATGAAAGCCAATCAATTTCCTATATGCCAGCAATGAACGAATGAAAATTGAAGATAAAAACCAAATGTCATTTGCATTATCACTTCCAAAAAGAAATATTTTGGGACAAGTCTTTAAAAATATTTTGAAGGTCTATATGAGAAAAACCACCAAACTGATGAAAGAAATTGAAGAACTAATACACAGAGAGATATTCCATGTTCATGGATAGAAAAACTCGACTTTGTTACAATAAAATCACTCTGCTTGTGTGATCTTTTAATGGTAGATAAATTTCATTATACATTTTCAAAAGCTGGTAGAATATAGAACATCTAGCTTTAAATCTTGTATAAATTCTTGATTTGGTGTGATTTAAATGTATAAATTTAGTTTGTGACAATTAATTTAATATTTTGCCTTTTTCTTCTATTTTTTATATTTTTAATACTGTATTAGAGTTATACATAATAGTGAAGTTAATTTTGACATATTTTACTTGCATATAATATAATTTGCTCCATTTCAATCTCCAATTTTCCCTTTACCTCATCACCTCCCCAGTTAACTCTCTTCCTCTACTCTGTTGATCTTCCTTTCCTTTAGTTATTGTAATTTTTTAATTGGTGCATTATAGATAGGCACAAAAGTGGTATTCATTGTGATATATTCATACACAATTCAATGGTATGGTCAGTTTGGTCAATTTCATTCTGCAGTTCTTAACCTTTACCATCCCTTCTCCATTCCCTATCCCTAGGTTCCCTTCTTCCACTCTAATATTTTCCCTTCTGGTTTCATGAGCTCCTCCTGCTTTCATTTTAAAATTTCTTATTTCTCTAGCCTCTGCATACATGAGAAAACATTCAATTTTTATATTAAAACTACAACTAAAAGTTTATCTTGCTCCATTTAGTGCAGCAATCATCACAAACACAAACAATAATAAATGCTGGTGAAGTTGTGGGGGGAAATGCATATTTATACATTTTTTGGGGGGACTGCAAATTAGAACAACCACTTTGGAAAGCAATGTGGAGATTCCTCAGAAAACTAGGAGTGGAACCACCATATGATCCAGCTATACCACTCCTCAGCATTTATTCAAAAGTACTCAAATGGACATACTACAGTGAAACATGCAAATGATGATTAGGCAGTGCAACTCACAATAACCAAGTAACAAAACCAGCTCAGGTGTCCATTAAAAGGATAGTGGAATAAATAGGAAAAGAAGAACTCAAACTATGATTATTTGCCAATGACATAATTTTATACTTAGTGGATCCAAAAAATTCCACCAGAAAAATTCTATGATTAATAGCTGGGCACGGTGGCTCAAGCCTGTAATCCCAGCACTTAGGGAGGCTGAGAAAGGAGAATTGCGAGTTCAAAGCCAGTCTCAGCAATGGCGAGGCACTAAGCAACTCAGTGAGACCCTGTCTCTACATAAAACACAAAATAGGGCTGGAGATGTGGCTCAGTGGTTGAGTACTCCTGAGTTCAATCCCCAGTACCAAAAAAAAAAAAAAATTATAGGACTAATAAATGAATTCAGCAAAGTTGCAGAATATAAAATCAAAACTCATAAATCAAATACATTTCTATACATCACTGATGAATCCTCTGAAAGAGAAATTAGGAAAACTACTTCATTCACAATAGTCTCAAAAAAATAAAATACTTGGGAATCAATCTAACAAGAGAGGTAAAAGCCCTCTACAATGAAAACTACAGAACACTAAAGAAAGAAATTGAAGAAGACTTTAGAAGATAGAAAGATCTCCCATGCTCTTGGATAGGCAGAATCTATATTGTCAAAATAGCCATACTACTCAAAGCACTATACAGATTCAATGTGATTCCAATTAAAATACCAATGTCATTCCTCATAGAAATAGAAAAAACAATCGTGAAATTCATTTGGAAAAATAAGAGACCCAGAATAGTCAAAACAATCCTTAACAAAAAGAGTGAAGCAGGAAGCATCACAATATCAGACCTCAAACTATACTAAAAAGCAATAGTAACAAAAATGGCATGATATTGGTACCAAAATAGACATGTAAACCAATGGTACAGAATAGAGGACACAGAGGCAAACCACATGAATACAGTTATCTCATAATAGACAAAGGTGCCAAAAACATCCATTGGTGAAAAGATAGCCTCTTCATCAAATGGTGCTGGGAAAACTGGAAATTCATAGGCAGTAAAATGAAACTAAACCCCTATCTCTCATGATGCAAAAACTTACCTTAAAGTGGATGAAGGACCTAGGAATTAGATCAGAGACATTGTGCCTAATAGAAGAAAAAGTATGCCCAAATCTTCATCATGTCAGATTAGGCTGTGGCTTCCTTAACAAGACTCCTAAAGTGCAAGAAATAAAATTAAGAATCAATAAATAGGTTAGATTTAAACTAAAAAGCTTCTTCTCAGCAAAATGAAGTGAAGAGAGAGCCTATATTTTGGGAGCAAATTTTTCCCACATGCATGTCAGATAGAGCACTAATCTCTAGGATATATAAAAAACTCAAAAAACTTAACACCAAGAAAAACAAACAACCCAATCAATAAATGGGCTAAGGAGCGGAACAGACACTTCTCAGAAGAAGAAATACAATTGAGCAACAAATATATGAAAAAATGTTCAACATCTCTAGTAATTAGAGAAATTCAAATCAAAACTACTCTCAGATTTTATCTCACTCCAATTAGAATAGTAGTTTTCAATAATACAAGCAACAATAAGTGCTGGCAAGAATGTAGGGGAAACAACACACTCATACATTGCTGGTGGGACTGCAAATTGATACAACCAATCTGGAAAGCAGTATGGAGATTCCTTAGAAAACTTGGAATGGAATAACCATTTGACTCAGCTATCCCATTCCTTGGTCTATATCCTAAAATCTTAAAAACAGCATAATACAGGAACACTGCCACTTCAATGTTTATACCAGCTCAAGTCACAATAGCTACACTGTGGAAGCAACCTAGATGCCCTTTAATAAATCAATGGATAAAGAAACTGTGGTACATATACACAATGGAATATTACTCAGCAATAAAAGAGAATAAAATTATAGCATTTGCAGGTAAATGGATGGAGTTGGACAATATCATGTTAAGTGAAGTAAGCGAATTCCAAAAAAACAAAGGCCAAATGTTCTCTCTGATAAGTGGATGCTGATCCATAATAGGCAGTAGGGGGGCATGGTAAAAATGGGGAAACTTTGATTGGGCAATGGGAAGGGAGGACAGGGGAGGGGACATGGTGGCAGGAAAGATGGTGAACTGAGATGAACATCACTACCCTAAGTACATGTATGACTGCACATATGGTGCAACGCTACATTGTGTACAACCAGAGAGATGAAAAATTGTGCTGCATTTGTGTACAATGAATCAAAATGTATTCTGCTGTCATATATACCTAATTGGAATGAACATATAAATTAGAAAAGAATAATGGATAAATATCCATGTAGGAGTTTTACACAGTCATAAAGAACAATAAAAATATGTGTATATATATATATGTATATGTATATATATATATATCTCAACAAAAGTTTCAAAAAGTTACATTTAATGCATAGATGAACAGTGAATTACAAGAAAATAATTGTTGTAAATATTTAACAGCACTAGGGCATTGTATGTATTAACAAGATATGAGTTTTGGATTACTATTATTATTATCATTTGAAATTTCTGAAGTAAAATAAACTGCAATCCTAAAACTACAAAAATATTTGTCTTGAAAATTTATTGACCTGCTCTTCCAGTCCTGCTTCATATTCATGACTTTTTCTTGCCTAGTCTGAGTTTCTTTATTTAATATATATTTATTGAAGACTTAATGCTAGTATCAGAACTAGGTTTCTGTGACCAAGACATGTAACCCTAGATGAATTTCTTGTCTGTTTTCTTTTCTAAGTTCCCTCATTAGTAAAAATATCTTCTATCATCTTCACAGAGTTGTTGGAAGCAGAACTGAATATATTAAAGCTATTAGAAATATATTCATATTTAAGTTCTTATTGTAATTTTTTTACTAAGTGTTATATGAGATCCTAAATGTAGACTTTATAGTCATTTTCCTCAGAACATTTGCAACCTAACTTGGGGGAAATGAGACATACCACCTGGAAAATTTAAATTATAGTGCAAGATAAGTCTATGATGAAGTAAGAAATAAGGGGAAATTCTTAGCACTGATTATATATATATCTCATGTTTTCTCCCAGGTCTCCTTATTTTCAAAGTTTTAATAACAAAATCCTTGATCTTTAGCATTGGAAAGGTAGAATAGGTTTGGTGCCACATGGACCTAGGTGCCTATGCCTGGCACATGAGACTCGAAACCTACCACTCCCAGATTATAGAGGGTTTTTCTATATGCCAAGAATTTTTCTAAGAACTTCATGCATTTCCTTATTTCATATATGTAAAACCAAAGGAAGCAAGGTCTTAATTTGCCAGAGAGCACACAGACAAAAAAGAGTGAAGACAGAATACAAAGAAAAATGAAGTGCCACAATGGTCATAAAAACTATTAATTTAAACTGTAAAAATTGAAAACTCTGAATAAATAGGAAATACATTCATAGGGAGTGAGAATAAAGATATTTTGTATTAGCTAAGTAATTTCAAGAACATTATGCCTTCCTTGAGCCAATAAGTGAATATAGAACTTCAGTGATAATCCAAAGTAGAATAATAGGTACTGGATTGTATTTTAAATCTAAATATGATTGGTATGTTCATTACTCTAGTATTCATAATACTGAAAACATTAAGAATTATAATTTCAACTTTCCTACAAAATGTTTCAAAAGAAGAAATATACCACAATTACAATTCATGACATCCATTAAAAACTATATTGATCTATATAAAGAATGTAAAGTTTTACTAATCAAACTACAAAACATGACAGATTATCCATATTGTTTAAAAAGACATTTCCTTAGGGCTGGGGTTGTATCTCAGTGGTAGAGCACTTGCCTAGTATGTGTGAGGCACAAGGTTCAATCCTCAGCACCACATATAAATAAATAAATAAATGGATGAATAAATAAATAAAAGTATTATGCCCATCTACAACTGAAAAAAGGACAATTTCTTATACTCATGAGTCTGCAAAATCTAATAATTCATACACAAATTTTATTAATATGATTTTGACTGCTATTTTTAGCAGTTGATGGATTTTTAAGATTTGACCAAATTTACAGTCTCACCTATGAAATTCTTCTAGAAAAATATATGTGGCTTAAATCTTCCTACCAGTTCATGTTCTATTGTGTACAAAACTCAAATCATTAAATATGCTAATTGAGTATGTCTATTTAGCATTGCCAATATACAATATAGTGACTGTAAAATTAATCTAGCAGCTATTGTATTATTGTGTATCATATTGCCAATATGTTAAAATGAGATTATTAAAACTTTTAATTACAAACAATATTAATAACTTTCAAATAAAACTTTAGGTTTACCTTAAAAATTCTTTACACAAGGTATTCCCATTTTGAAAAGGTGTGCTTTAGACTCCCCTGAACAGGAATTAGTAGAACAATAAAATGTAGACAAACAATTAACAGAAGCTTGTCATTATTTGTATGAAATTGAATAAAAGAAGAGTTAAGACCAAAGGATGACATTATCCCAGAATAATGGTAATATCATTATTAGTATTAGGTGAATGGTTTAACAGGAGAAATAAAGTGAGAATAAAGTTGTTGGAAAAAGACCAGTTTAGTGCCAGATAGAATTGATTTGAAGATAAAAATGTTCAAAGGCTTAAAGAAAATGTGGCACTAACGCTTAGAAGAAAGCCTACTCACTTTCTAGGATCATTTATTGTTCAGTGGAGTGTCAAAATTAGACACAGTCTCTAAGAGAAAGCAGGAGGATAGAAAAGATGAGGGCTCAAAATAAAATCCTTGTGATTAGTCAAGACAGAGCAGCTAGATATGGAGGATGGGAACCAGGATGGTGGCAGCTACGGACATCTTTGCTTACTTGCACCCATGTGCAAGCAGATATAATAAGAACCACAGTGCTTCTAGGCTTGGGAGATTCTTAGAGATGGAAATATATTTTTGGCATATACAAAACTGATCTGATTTTTATTCTTTCCATTAGTTTCTCACCTTCTTCTGAAGGTTGGATTCAAGAGAGTATGAGAATTAACTAGTGGGCAGTTAGTGATGCATAGCAGATCTTATTTCTAGAAGCCATTTTAAGAAGCACTGTCAGACCAGAATCCTCATTCCTCAATCCACTTTCTCTAAAGTGGATTGTAGTACAGTTCAAAATATTTGCTATGTCTCCCTAAAAGAAATTTATACATTAATGATCCACTGATGTCAACTTTAGTCATGTGATTATCCTTAGTCAATGAAATGTGAGAAGAAATGATGTGCCCCATTTCAAGAAGAGGTTTAAGGACCATCTTTATGACTTGACCATGTCCTCTTCTGGTGCATGGCTGGCAGTCCTAGAGATGGGCTATCCTTTTGCTTGGATACTAAATATGATGATATAGGAGAAAGTCCTTAAATATCTGTTTTCTTCAGCTTCCCATCATTGTGAAAATATACCTGAGATAATCAATTTAAAGGGGGAAAGCATTATTTGGGCTCATGGCTTCAGAGGTTTGGGTTCATGGTTAGTTGGCCCTAGGGCTTTGGGACTGTGGCGAGGCAGTACATCATGATCAGAGTGCATAGTCCAGGAAGCTGTTCATCTCATGGTAGCTAAGAAGCAAAGAAAAAGAGAGAGGAAGGGGCCCGGTCACTACACGGCTTTCAAGGGCATGCCTATCCCATCTCTTAAAGATTCCACCATCTCCTGGTAGCACCACAGGCTGGGGATCAAGTCTTCAACACATGGGCCTTTGCAGGGCATTCCAGATCCCAATTACAGCATATCCAAAAAGGTGGCATAAGTGAAAAACAAACCTTAGGGTTGAAAGCCATTGAGCAAGTTGGGTTGTTTGTTACTTTAGCATTGCTTAATCTAAGCTGGCTTGTACCTTCCCTCAATGGTTCTGCCTTGTTGTCCTAAAGAAGGGCAAAATGCATAGGATAGGGCAAATTTCCTGGGGCAATCTATCTAGACTTTTTCAACCGTAATGGGAGTGTGGCTTTTGCAGTCTGGATTCACCAATTTTTCCTTTTGAGGAGTATTGCAAGATGGTTAGCATCTTTGATCCCTAAGCATTAATGCATTAAATATCAAATGTCATCTAGCTTCACCAGATTGTAATACCTTTCAAATTCATTTAAAGCAACCAAATAAAACAAACAAGATGAAAAACAGAATAAAACAAATCCTCGGATGGGTGGTCTCGTTTGAGAACTGCTAGATTAATTGATGCCAATGAACTGCAAATTGAGAATGCGTGAACGGTTTAAGTGTCCCACTTACAAATAGCCCCAGACAGCAGGAAAAGAATCCTGCATTTCTCTGCATCTCCTCCAATCCTTAACAATTATTGTTGAAGGAGTTATACTTCTTAAAATGTCGAGTGACCGAAGATCATTTTGAATGCTGATCTGCTCAAAGAGAGGACCACAATCTCCTCATCTTCAACACACAGGCAATTTATACACAGGAAGGAGGATTTCCTATGCCTCAGGATAGAAACTATAAGAAGTTATATACACTTGTACCTCTTTATTCAATGTATAAATATACTCTCTGCTGAGAGCTTTTTAATCAAGTAAATTTTTTTCCTATTGCCTAGTCCAAATAAATAAATAAATAAACCAAACAGTAAATGGTGGTTAGAAAGGTCTGGGTTGTGGGAGGTATCTTGTGAACCTCCACCAACAGGGACATCTTACATGGCTCCTTCTATCCATTGCAGATATGAATGGTGACCTTGGGCAGCCAGCAAAGTTCCCAGAGACTTTGCTCTGAGATCACAGAGAAACTAGACAGGCAGCTATGCATAAAGTGTGTCTACAGTGTTGCTTTCTCTCTGTGAGTCTCATACCAGAATCTGTGTGTTGTTTCAAGTCAAGCTGCTCCCTTCTCTGCTAATTGGATCATGGATGGTAACAAGTGCCAGGTTTATCCTTAGGCGATATGAAGCATTGAGACTCAAAGAAGGAAAGGAATAATCTGTAGTAAGAGAAAGCTGGCAGGAAGACAGGCACAGATGACAGTTTTTTCAAATGCTGAGCAGTGGGAGGTGTTACACCTAAGGGAATTAGGTCCAAGATATCAGCACTCCTTATTACTGTTGTTCAAGGTCCTTTATCAGAGGATTAAAATGGACAAGCAAATTCACAGACCATTTGTTTAAAGCAAGATCAAAGAGCAGGGGTTTAACAGAATGGTAGCCCACTTTCCTATTCACTTATCCCAGAAACGCTCTGCCAAAACACTTCAGTATGTCTAAACATGACTCAGAACTCATTATGTGAGTCACAACAGGATACTAGTTCCATAAGTCCACTTGGGTGCATCTCCAATTGTTTCACACCGTATATTATTTGTCCAATTTAGGTTGTGATTTCCTGAGAAAGAGAATTTTCACCCTGCATTAGCAGCAGCATAAGTGATAATTTCACTGATGTTAGCCTTGTCTCTCCAATAAGTTTGTTAAATCAACTTAGGATTTAGTTTTCCCCTCATCCTTGCCAGTGCTTTGCACAGTAGTGGATCAGCTGTTGAGTGTATACAGAGTCATATTCTAAGCATTTATTCCACTTTCCCCATAATCAATGATACCAAAAGTTTATGTTTTCCATTGAAGTAGCAAATGAATGGAGAAGCACTGATTGTGGTTGTGATGTTCCCTTCTTACTTGGACTATGCCTAAGCCTTTATTAAAAATATGTGCATGATAAGAAAAGCTGATACAAGCTAACTTTCTGAAAGCATAAGTCAATTTAGAAAACTGAAATGTTTGATGGTTCCTAAGGCATAATTTGAAAGTGACTGGTTCTTTGTTAACTACAGAGAATCTAGATCTTTAGCTCTTGACACATAGAGACCGTGAAATTTATGTCCTTGAAAGGAGGAGAAATAAGGCAGCCAGTTAGGGTTCACCCTTTACTCTTGCCCTGACATGCTCTTCATTGCCTTTTATATTTTTCCTCTGCTAACCACAATGTGATTAACTGCACTTCAACATGGTCTCTTTAAAAGTGATGGCTGAGGATGATGGGATTGATGGTACAGTGGGTTCTGAGTGTTTGAAAATTCTCTGCAAATATTCTGTGACTTAGCAGAGAGCTCTTCTGATTAGATTCATGGGAACAATTGAAGCTCAGGGTCTTCTGACTCTTGGGAAACTTTCTGTGTGTTGAGTGTACCACTTGGAAAAGTGGAAACATTTTCCAGATTTGACAGGATTTATCAGGCTTTCCCAGTTATTGTGCTTCCTTTTGATTTCTCATTTCCTTGACGGTGAACCAAGGAGATTTATAGATAAATTCAATATTCCTTGCTGCTCAGGCTCTGGGTCATTCTTGATAGCTACTCCAGAAACTCATCGTGCAAAGATAATGTGTGAGGATAGAAATGACATGGTTTTGAGGTGACAAAAAACCAGCTTTGTATTTTTATGTTTTCTTAATATGTAAAATGGGGAATGGTTATGAAAATTAAATTAGCTAAAATAGAAACATCATGTGGAATTCAAGAAATGGTAACTTTATTACTAAACATGATGAATCTTATCTCTATAAAAGACTGTATTCAAAAACCTCTCTTCTATTTTGAGATACAAAAAGAAGATTAAGGTAATAGATATGCTAGTCACTCCAAATTGTTTAATACCCAATTTATATGTGAATCAAAGCACCACATTGTACCTCATAAGTATATACAAATATTAAGTCAATCAGAAATTAAAGAGAGAGGAGATCCAAGATGGCGGCCTAGATGGACACTGCTTTCCTAGTCTCTCCATGACCAGGGATTAAAGCAGTGTAAATACTGTTTCTCTGCGAACAGAGGATCCTCCACAGCTGCCTTCACACAGGAATTCCAGCTGCGCATGGGTCTCCAGGCCCCAGCATTTGTGCAGGACTCCAGCCGCTTGCTGCCACAGGAACCGCTCCCATGCAAGACACCCAGCTCCAGCACCCACACATGGCACAGGACCTCTCATCACCCACCATGCAGGACCCCTAGCTGCTGCTTACACGTGGGATCACCAGCTCCTGCACAGGACTCCTGGCTGCTGCTCCCATGTGGATCTCCACCTACCAACATGGGGCTCCCCTGTTCACCTACACCTGGGGGCACTGAACAGAATCTGGAGATAGCTTTCATACAGCATGCCATAGAGCTGCATCTCTGAACATGTTGCCCAATGCCACCGCCCAGCCCGGTCCTATACCCAATCTCTGAAAGCAGAGGCCTCTATTGTTGGACATCTTTGTGGCCATCTTGGACCTAAGAGGGAGATACAAGTATACAAAAGACAATTCCATGTACTGTATGAGAAGGGAAGCAATTCTTTTTATTTACCTTCAGATTTTTGTTTCTGTATTATCCTTTTTTTCCCTTTGTGTTCTTTACTTTCTCTTGCTCTTTTACCACACTCACATACCCAACATTTGTGAAATCAAGTATTTTTCATGCATTAGGCTACTGAGGATTGGCATATCTGATTAGTATATTAGAGTTGTATTATGTAGTCTCATATCTTGTATTTTTACATTTTTTATTTTTCTTAATCTTTATGTTTCCTTGTTTGTAGTACTCTATTTTCTTCTTACTTACTTGTCTTCCCCAAATATCTTTCTCTGTTTTCTAATACTAGCCAACTTCTTTTGGGTTCCTCTTTCATGTTTTCTAAGATCTAATAACTCTATATTCTAACTTCCCACATCCCTAACATCTCATCCTACAGCCCACCCCATTTCTCTCTAGTACACCAGCAGAAACTGTAGACCCTTGTGCAAACCTATTGTTTATACTGTAGATACTAATTGAATTCATAATTTCTGTATATTGTGACAAAGCTGTAAATGTCCTATCAGGAGCCACTTGGTTTAAAGCTACATTTTTTTTTTTTGTATTGGGAACTGCTGATATTGGTCTCCCCCTTAAAGTAGAGGTATTGGAACCCTGCAGGGAATCTATAAGCCTATAGGCTAAGGACTGTAACACCTTGAATCTGCAATGCTGAAAGGGAAGACACAGGAAGACACATGAAAAAACAATGGAAGAAAGTGACTGAAACAAACCAAGATACTACTTATTAGAATCCATGGCCAGCACAGCAGAAGAAATGTCAGAGAAGAAGTTCAGGATGTACATAATTAAAATGTTCTGTGAATTAAAAGATGGTATAAGAGAGCAAACATAGGTAGCAAAAGATCATTTCGATAAAGAGCTACATAGGCAAATATAGAAAGCAAAAGATTACTTCAATAAAGAGATAGAGATTCTGAAAAAGAATTAAACAGAAATACTTAAAATGAAACAATAAACCAAATTAAAAACTCAATAGAAAGCATCACCAAAATATTAAGTCACTTGAAAGACAAGAACTTCAGACAATAAATACAAAATATTTAATCTTGAAAATAGAGTTGATTACACAGTGAAGATGGTATTAAACCATGGACAGAACATCCAAGAATTATGGGACAACATGAAAACACCAAACTTAAGAATTATTGGGATAGAGGAAGGCATAGAATTTCAAACCAAATGAACAAACAACCTATTCAATGACATAATATCAGAAAAGTTTTCAAATATAAAGAATGAATTGGATAATCAAATACAAGAGGCTTACAGGACAGCAAATATGCAAAATCACAACAGATATGCACCAATGCACATCATAATGAAAATGTCTAGTATATAGAATAAGAAGAGAATCTTAAAAGCCACAAGAGAAAGGAATCAGATTACATATGGGAGGAAACCAATTAGGATCTCTGTAGACTCTCAACCCAGACCATTAAAGCTAGAAGAGCTTGGAACAACATATATCAAGCTCTGAAAGAGGATGGACGCCAACCAAGAATCTTATATCCAGGAAAATTAAGTTTTAGATTTGATGATGAAATAAAAACCTTCCAAGATAAACAAAAGTTAAAATAATTGACATCAAGAAAGCCTGCACTACAGAACACTCTTGGCAAAATATTCCATGAGGAGAAAATGAAAAACAACAATGAAAGCCTGCAAAGGGAGGAACTACACTAAAGGAAAGGTCAATCAAAGGAGAAACCTAGTGAAGTTAAAAACTAAGAATAAATCAAAATGTCTGGTAATACAAACCATGTCTCAATAATAATCCTGAATGTGAATGGCCTAAACTCATCAATTAAAAGACATAGACTGGCA